>CABFWB010001416.1:148183-162249 GCA_902151455.1 Timema bartmani
ACCTACAGTTTAACGTGGGATCCGAACCACGGTGGAGGCCTGGCATTCCACACATTCACAAGTTGTGATTAATACACGTCTTGTCAGAGGTGAAGGAAGGGTTTGGCAATCAGATAAATCCATGCCGGGACCGAGGATTGAACCCCGGACCCCCAACACAGAAATCTGACACCTTACCCCTAGACTGCCAGGTCACAAAAAAAAATTGAAACATAATTACAGTAACACAGCAAAGTTAGACCGAACCACAATAGTTTGAAAATCCGGATAGTCCAAATACACTTTTCGGAAAATGGAGGAAAAATTTAAGTCAAATGAAATATATTTTATTGGTTAACAAGCGCAAAGTTAAAAGAAAATTCTAAGAAACAGTTGATATCTGATAATAAATGCTCAATATTCACTTGTTATGGTGACCTGGCGGTCTAGGGTTAAGGTGTCAGACTTCTGTGCTGGGGGTCCGGGGTTCAATCCTCGGTCCCAGCACAGATTTATCTGATTGCCAAACCCTTCCTTCACCTCTGACAAGACATGTATTAATCACAACTTGTGAATGTGAGGAATGCCAGGCCTCCACCGTGGTTCGGATTCCACGTTAAACTGTATGTCCTCCATTTCATCTCCCAATCACCCTACCATTACACATTAGCGTAAGTGCGTTTAACTCGAACGGGTAGTAAGATTCGGTGTTAGTAATAATAATTACATGTTGTAGTAAACACAATATGTTTTCCTGTAACTGAAAATAATTACAGTACATATTACGTGTTATACATCAGTTAAATTAAATGAAAATTTGATTAAACTCATTCAACTGTAATTTAAAATTAATTAAAGTACTGTATCCCTGTACTCTCCCGGTTAATCAGAATTCTGGCTAATCCGAACAAGCTTTGGTCTCAATTAGTTTGAACTAACGAGGGTCTAGTGTATCTTAATTAAAATAAAAACAATGATTCAAATTTCCCTGTTGTCAAATGAAGAATGCAGAAAATCGTTATCTTGTATTTAATACCCCGGCTAATCGGTCATGATATGGACTCTTAAGCATCACATGACATTTAGTATGCGAAACAATTGGTTAATTTAGCTTATTTCAGATCTGTCAGTTAGAGGAAACTTAACATCGTCACACTTTCAGTGCTGTGCATGTGTTTTGGTATTAATTATTTTTATGAATAGTTTAAACACGATATATTAAAATACAACTTGTCTAACACCTTAGCTAAGTCGATAGTGTGTCTGTCTACTAAGCTAAGGGCCCCGGGTTTGATTCCTGGCATGCCCGAAAAATGTTTCCATCTTAAAATGTGGGTTCACTCTCTCACAATGATAAGTTGACGTCTAGGGGGCTGGCTGTTGTGGCCGTTCTTGTTTTAAGTCAGTTTGCTGATACAGTCAGTCGGTTCAGAAAGTGCACCTTAAATGACTCAAATATAATAAATAAAACTTTATATTTTATCATAAAAAACGTTTTTTTTACATAATAAACATCGGTGATGGAAACAATTTTCGTACAGATCCAAAAAAATTGTCCTGAGCCCAATTGTGGGGCGAGTGGGTTATTTATTTGAGAGAAATGCACGTACAGAATAACTTTGGTAAAATATTACAAATATTATTTTCTTTCCAACTATCAGTTAATCCAGTATATATATTTCTCCAACTATCAGTTAATCCAGTATATATATTTATATATCTCCAACTATCAGTTAATCCAGTATATATTTATACCTCTCCAACTATCAGTTAATCCAGTATATATTTATATCTCTCCAACTATCAGTTAATCCAGTATATATTTATATCTCTCCAACTATCAGTTAATCCAGTATATATATATATTTATATTTCTCCAACTATCAGTTAATTCAGTATATATTTATATATCTCCAACTATCAGTTAATCCAGTATATATATANAATTACCCTCAACAAACCCGACAGATACTCGAACCTGAATCTCCCCGTTATTGGCAGTCTAGTCTACTGCGAGAGTAACGCCTTAGACCATGCGGCCACCGAGGCTGGTGATGTCAAGTGTTCAACAATTTGTTGATATTACCACGTGTAGAATATTAAACTAAACGTAGCTACTAAAGCAAAATTTGTGTGTTTTGTTTTGACCAAAAAAAGTTTTTGTTATAAGACCTTCAAAAATATTTACCTTCCATCACAGTTTGAAACTAAAGCAACAACCAGCAAACGATGGTGGTGGTGGTGGTGGTGGTGCTGGTGCTGGTGGTGGTGCTTGTGGTGGTGGTGGTGCTGGTGATGTTGGTGGTGATGTTGATGTTTATGGTGATGGTGATGTTTGAAAGATCAAGACTCGTAAGAATCTCAAGAAAGTATCTTGAATACGATGGAAATCTCGACTTGATATAACAATTTTAATCGATTGATAAGACCCGCATCGGTGGCCGCGTGGTCTAACGCGCTACCCTCGTGTTGGACTAGACTGCCGGTGACGAGGAGATCGAGGCTCGAATATCGGTCGGGTGTACTCAGGCTGGTTTATCCACAGTTGTTTTACACTCAAATGTGGGTACACTTTCCATGAATATAGCCTTCCTAATCCCTAAAACCATCAACGCAATCAGTACATAAACGAATAATACGAACGGGTAATAAGACGCGGTGGTAAGAGAATTGATAAAAGGAATTATATAGACTTGTGAAGTTGAGAGAGAGTAAAAAAAAGGACAAAAATTTATTAATTTACTAAAAAAAATTATCTTTGTTATTTATGACGTAATAGTCATGACAAACAAAATATCATTTATAATTGGCACCAAACTTTAAACAACCTTTTTTAAATGAAATTTTAAATATTTTCACTTTAAATAAGATTGTAATTAAAAAAAAAAGATTTGATAATTCCAATTTGTAATTAAAGATTCAAGAGAAAATTTAATAAACTGATTCTGGAAATATTAGATTCGACTCATCTCTAAATTCTAAAGCTTACATTTGTTTAAAAAGAACACCATTTTGTTTGGTGTGTACCTTTGTGTTATTTACATTTTTATAAATATTTACAGGTGGAGTATTTGTTCACCTTAGAAAAGCAAATAGTTTTAATAAAAACTTAAAATGAATGTACTAACCTCAACAATATTCTAGAGCACAGAGGATGTGTGTTGAATAACTCAACAATATTCTAGAGCACAGAGGATCTGTGTTGAATAACTCAACAATATTCTAGAGCACAGAGGATGTGTGTTAGAATAACTCAACAATATTCTAGAGCACAGAGGATGTGTGTTGAATAACTCTACAATATTCTAGAGCACAGAGGATGTGTGTAGAGACTACATTTTATTACAAGTCCAATCACATAAATATTCAAGAGATATCCAGCGATACTCATTAATACGGTCATTAGAACTCGCAACAAAAAGATACAGAAATAATAATTGCTTTGTTAGGTTACATATCCCCCTAAAGGCGTCGTTAGTGTGGGTACACGGGGGAGCCCTCCACCCCCTCCCAATAATCTGCTCAAATGGGACACTTTTAGTACAGTCAAAAACAGTGAATTGTTTTATCCAGAGAATTGAAAAATCCCATTTGGACCATTGCATGAATGGTTAATTATTTAAAAAAAATTAAAATGGGTTCATTCCGTCCCCCCCTGCTACCCCGAAAATCAAGAGATAACGATGATTATGCCCTAAAGTACACTTATGTGTGTGCCACTGATATTAACTATTCCAAAAATAAACACCCGAGATGAGAGTTTTCTGCGGGTTGTTCATCTGTGTTAGTGATTGTGTGTCTGTCCTACCTGTTGACCGGCCGTCAGTAGGTCCAAGGTGCGGTGTGGATGCGACGATACGCCAGCGCGGAGGAGAAGCACAGTAGCAGCTCGCGCGCCAAGAGACCAACTAAACACTAAACTGTTGAGGCCGGTCCAGTGGGAAGGAACTGGCCAATCCAATCTGGCCGCTCTTCTATCAGGTCGGGAACTCTCAGACGGAGGTGTTTGTTGTTTTACTGTGCGCACGCGCTGAGCACCACACACTGTCCGTCTGTCTGCATCTAGCCTCCGAGCAAGGGTGGATAGCCATCCTCAGGTCACAGCACCATACACTGTCTGTCTGTATGTCTGTATCTAGCCTCCAAGCAAGGGTGGATAGCCATCCTCAGGTCACAGCACCATACACTGTCTGTCTGTCTATCTGCAACAAGCCTCCGAGAAAGGGTGGATAGCCATCCTCAGGTCACAGCACCATACACTGTCCGTCTGTATGTCTGTATCTAGCCTCCAAGCAAGGGTGGATATCCATCCTCAGGTCAGAACAACACACATTGTATGTCTGTCTGCATCAAGCCTCCAAGCAAGGGTGGATAGCCATCCTCAGGTCACAGCACCACACACTGTCAGTCTATCTGTCTGCTTCTAGTTTCCAGAGCAAGGGTGGATATCCATCCTTAGGTCCCAACACCACACACTTTATGTCTGTCTACAACGAGCCTCTGAGCAACGGTGGATAGCCATCCTCAGGTCACAACACCACACACTGTATGTCTGCATCTAGTCTCCGAGCAAGGGTGGATAGCCACCATTATCAATCACTGCTAAGGATGGACATCCACCACTGATAATTAAAACATTGCTGATTTGTTTTTAAAATCAGTTATACATAATTCCTACTGAAGTTCTTTTTAATAATCTAATCCAAAATCTTAGAATAATTAAAAAAAATGTATTCATTAATATTCGTCATAAAAAAAAGTGTCTCTAAAATAAACAAAGTAATTAATAGTTTTCAGTTGCATAATCAAAGCAATCAAAATATGTAGTAAAGTGGTTATGTATTTAAATGTTTTGTACTGGTGTTCGATATACAGATCGGTTCCTCGTACATCGACACAAAACATAGGAACATCGAACATTGAATCTTCACCATCGATACTTTAAAAACATTTATGGTCAATGTCCATCCCTAGATTCACTGGTAGTTATGTCTGATGGTCACTGGTTTGAAGCTTAGAACGGAATAATGTTGGGTTTATATTCATAGCTAATAACAAATAGTGCATAGCACATAATTTGCAACAATGTTGAAATATATTTCTTTTAATGATGGCTTTCATAGACGATACATAATGAATAGTGCACAATTCATCAAGAGTGTATTTAATCTATTAACCATTGTCTATGGACTTGAGCATAGACGATTCTTGGACTTGAGCATAGACGACTCTTGAGCTTGAGAATAGACGACGCTTGGACTTGAGAATAGACGACTCTTGGACTTGAGAATAGACGACTCTTGGACTTGAACATAGACGACTCTTGGACTTGAGCATAGACGACTTTTGGACATGATAATAGACGACTCTTGGACTTGAACATAGACGATTATTGGACTTGAGCATAGACGACTCTTGGACTTGAGAATAGACGGCTCTTGGACTTGAGCATAGACGATTCTTGGACTTGAGAATATACGGCTCTTGGACTTGGGACGTATCAGCCAATGAGAATGCGGGGAGAGGCTCTAACCAGTTAAAACGCCAATATACACAGCAGACAGAAAACATCTTCTGTTCCAGTTTGAAACTCCTTGTGGTAACCATACTAGTTTGTTATTAACGGATTTTCTTAGTTTTTAGTGTCATTAACAAAAATTATTGTAAATATGATTGACAATATAGAGGAAATAATGCATATCTGAACATGTTATTTAGACGTTCGTCTACCATGATATTCATGACAGTAATCAAATCATAACCAAATAAAAATAAAATTTTATTTAATATTACAAGTATCACTTAAATTATATTAATTTTGCTCCACATATTCAGTTTAATTAGAGGGAAACCTTAAGGCGGCCGCCTCAGTCAACGAAAAAGTATCAATCACTGTCAGGTCACACGGCTTAAACTACAATGCTCTGTGTCTTTTCTGAGACTACTTCTCTATTCTGTCTAAGCTTATACTCCCTTACGCCCTTCACGTAAAACCACCCTTTGTCATGTCAATAAGAAAGAAAACTACGAAACTTGTTATCTGAAGGTAAAGAGGAAAGCTCGCTCTAGTTCTCACGACAAATGACTGTATTTGTTAAAGGGGGGCTAAATCTAGAGCCCTTTTTTATCCAGCCAGGTCTCATAGCTCCGAAAATATGATTAAAAAATCGTAGAAAATGAGCTAATGTTACACATTTTTTACTAACAAAACACCATGTATAGAGCTATTAAGAAAAAAAGAGTCCTGTTGAAATCTTTCTACTTTATTTTGGTGTGAGCCATATTAAGAAATAGCGCATCGTAGTGTTAAATATTGCGTTAAAGCTGAAAGTCCACGTGGCAATTTCTCGCTTACCGAGGGTGGCCCCGAAAATGACGTATTCTCAAATACTTATCTAGTATATCAAAGAGAATGTACCAATTTATATTAATAAAAACACTGGATTTAAGTAGGATTAATTATGTGTCTTTCTTATGTATTGTGTACTATGCGCTACGCACTATTTGATATTAGTTATTATGACCCGCCTCGGTGGCGTAGTTGGCTAACGCGCTAGTCGTGTTGAGCTCGACCGCCGAGGACGGGGAGATCGAGGTTCGAATCTCGATCGGGTGAACTGAGGTTTTTTTCCTAAATGGTTTTTCACTCTCCCTCCACGCAAATGCGGGTTCACTTCCTCTAAATTCAACCCTCCCAATTCCTAACCCATTAGCGCAATTAGTACTTAAGCGTACAACCCGAACGGTTAGTAAGACGCGGTGCTAAATATTATTATTATTATTAGTTATTATGAATATAAAACCAGCTTAAGCATGGATACTTGATAGCGTATGGGCCCCTAATGTGAGTTTTGTAGGAAGAAACATTTTGAAAATACAAACATATTTTACGGTCAATAATGATATCATTTTACTATATTATTATTGTTATTTTATAGGTATTGATAATATTTATCAAAAGTGAAAGCTGCTTATAACATGACTTGACATATGAATACATGAAAGTAGATCTAGTAACTTTTCTAGCTGTAAGATAAGACCCTTCCTTTGAAAATTGGACTGTAAGTAAGCTATATTAATTTCAAGTGGTTTAAGGGGGGGAAAAAACACGCAGGGACTACATGTAGCTGCCCTAACTAAATGTAGAGTCAGACAAAATTACCACAACAAAATATAATAAAATACTTCTTTGTTTTAACTCAATGCACTGTACATCTAATTATGACTACCGTAACCGAACATGATACAGGACTAACTTGTTTTATTTCAGTGCATATATAGACATTGCTGCCATAACTACAAATACAAAGGACAACAAACAGTGTTTTAACTCAGTCTAGTTGGACAGAAAGTTTCATAGAATAGAGTAGGCCTGTTAAATGTTTTAGCTCAATACAGAATTTAAGATAACTATATACTTTACTTAAACAAATTAAAAACTAGGTTTCACTGAAATACCTTCAAGTTATCCTAAGCAAAATAAACATTTAATTTTATCAATCATAAGATACATTCTTCACAATTGTATGGATTTTAAATAAAATTGTTTAAACCATTTAAAATAAAAAAAACACAATTTTCAAAACCACCTTAAACTTATTTATTTTCATGGAAATCCAAATTATTATTTGTTATGTAAAAAAAATTCTCATTATATTGAACTAGATCGTAAAGGTTATCCCAAAAATTGTCAAATTGTCTAAAATCTGACATTAGTAAATTAAACTTACTAATTTATTTTAGAGAAGGTCTTACTTATCATGTAAAAAAATCCCTGATTAGCAAGTTTGAACCAAATCACTATTGATATTTTCAAAATATTTCAAATTTTTTGAAAGTTATTTATTTTCAAACTACTTACGCTTAAGGTCGTTTAAGAGAATTTTAAAAAAAAAAGCAAATAAAAATACAATGTTTCAAGTAAAAGCTTCCCAGATACCCATTTTGGCCAAAAAATTAAATATATTTTTAAAATATTTCAAAATTTTCAAAAATCAATCATTAGTAAACTATTCTTGAACGAATTATTTGTCGAAAAACCAGTATACAGTGTTAATTATCATATCAAGCAGAGCCGAAACATAATCTCGTGACTGTCTTTAAGCCAATCACAGGCGTTGTCCACTTGGCGTGACTTAAAAAACCTTGGCTTTTTTTTTCTGCGCGACAACATCAGGGCGTATAACCCGAACGGTTAGTAAGACGCAGTGCTAACACAAAAAACAAAAAAATCAGCTTGAGAGAACCAATCACATTTAAAAACCAACCGACTCAATAAGTGCGCATACGCCTACAAAATGAGATACAAGCAGATATCTGCGTTCACTGTTATTAGATGATTTCAATTAACCCGTTAAACGAGAAGCGTGTGTGTCATTATTGTTTCGTGTTGATTTGTTTCACAACACAAAACTATAATTAGAAAACATCCATTGTGATAATAATCTAAAGGAACTGTTTAGTCACTAAAATATAAAACATATTGGTAAACAGCTGTTTCTAGTTTGTGTTACAAAGCATTATGGGCCAACAAACATTTCTGTTGGGCTGTGAATTGCTGCAATCCTCGAGCAGATTATGATTATATTTTCGGTGAACTTGTGAGCCAAGCTTTACTCTGAGCTATGCAATCTTCTTCGCAGTGCTGTCTAATAGGTTGCCTACACGATACACCTCCCGGCGCTTAGAACAAACATTCTTACGTGCTACTTGCAGGTCTCTAATGTACAGGCGTGTACTGTACATATTCAAGATGGAGATGGAAATTTTCTTTTTTTAACTTATAGTAATGTCTCCAATCTATAATGAAGTGTATGTTTGAATTATAAGGATTGAGCAGCGATTATCTTACTCTGTGCCATCATTTGGTTTAATTGTGTCAGTCCTGAACATGAGGGTTTTCAAATGAAGGGCAGATTGGAGTTCCTTCTTCCAGGGGTATCCCCCCCTCCCTCTTCTTTGGGAGAAAATTTCAGGTATTTAACCTTGTGAGAGGAAATTTTAGAGCATCTGAATATAATTTTGAGCTAATTATATGAGTTGCAAGAGCCAATTTTAGCAACAACAACAAAAAAACTGAAAAATTAACAAAATAGAAATCTGATGAAGAGGGAATGGGAGGAAAGCTACATTTGATAATTTCTACCTCCGTTAACTCGGATAATGATAATTCTAAGTTTAAAGTAGCAAATTGCAGCCAAATCACAAATAAGGTACACAATTTTATAAAAACCAACAACCAAATAGCAAACATTGAAGAGGGGTGAGGGGAACTGGAACTCACCTTCTCACCCATTTAGGGGCGTCCAAAGTCCTGAATCGTTGTTCTATTCATCAGTATTCACAATAATGACCTTAGAGATCCAATGTGCCGTGTCCGAGAAACCCCATCATGTAGTTTACTCTAGTGTCCATCAGGCGCGTGGGGTGTTTCGAGTAGCTTGGATAAACTGAATATTAAACATTACATTACTTCTGCTTATGGCCGGTCTTATGACTACCAAATAAATATTGCTATCGAGATGTTAGCGACCAGATAAAGGTTATCAAACACTTTAATATTTTACGCGTATTATGAATTGAATTTATCTGCCAGATAGCTATATGTAAGATAAATATATTTTTATACAGAAAACGCAAAGTTGGTACTGTTTATACCAGTGCGCGCATGCGTATAAAAGCCCTGCTGCTACCACTAAAACTCTCAACATTTGTTAAATAATGGCGGCTAAACGAGTGCGAGTAAACAGATGGCGTCACGCGGGCGCAGAATCTAAGTTGTCTTGCAAATATTAATTTTGATGTTTGCCAAAATGTGGTCAATATTTGGGTACAACTTTTACAAAATTTCATTTATTGTACTCACATTTAAATAATTTGTTCTTGTATAACTATAACTCTACAAATAGCTTGTGAGTTTTTATAAAAGTGTGAATTAAATGTTCTAACTTTATATAGTTAGAGCCCGGGCCTGTGCCTACTAAACACGTGAACCAAGATTTTAACCTAAGAACAGATTCTGATAAGCGAAATCTCATGAAAAACAACGCGTCACTATGGCAACAACCATTTTATCTTTCAGATAAAAGCTATCAGGTACTTGAACCTCCCGATAAAAATGTGATGGATACATACATTTTATCTGGCAGATAAATGCTATCTGGCAGTCACAAGACGCACTTTTAACTTATCAATCAGATATAACTATTTATCGGCCAGATTAATATTTATCCAGGAGTCATAAGACCAGCCTTTATAGAACTAAATTAATTATGTAGGTCTATCTAATATAAAGTTTATGTAAGCATAATAGCGGACATCTCCAAGTGTTACACATACCTGTGATAGTTAAAGAAATTAAACCTGTATTTTAAAGTGTTTTTTAACCCATTCGGGTTATACGCTCAGAATGTACCAATTACGCAAATGGTTTTAGGGATGAGGAAGTTTATATTGACACCCAGGAAGGGTACCCATGGTTTCGTGAAAGGAGAGTGGAAAAATCACTCTCAGTACACCCGACCAAGATTCGAACCTCGATCTCCCGTCAACAGCAGTCTTGTATACTGCGAGAATAGCGTCTTAGACCATGCAGCCGCGAAGAGGGGCTAAACTTCTTCTAATAGTTAGATAAATAGTCACAGGTTTGGTGAGACTTAAATATTGCTAATTACTAATTAGGTGTATATATAGTATTAATCTTAGAGTTTTTAAAATTATGTATATTTACTAATTTGTTTGAAATACGTATATTAGTTCAAAGGTTACACGAGATAGTAACATAAAATAATAACTTAGGTTATTTTTAAATATGTTGTCTCCACTCATACCAGAATTATGACCTCTAAGAATAAATAAAATAAAGTACAAGTAAAGAACATGAAGAGGAAACTACTTTTTTATGTTTCAAGTTTGATTGAAACCCCACCAACAATTATAAAGCTACGAGGGGGCGCATGTGCAAAAAACACACGACAGAGTTGACCATCCCATTAATCTTTTAACTATGAAATATACACGTAATATAAAATAATGTTTTTTTATTTTACTTTAATGAAGTTCTGCAAAACAATATCTATGCCATATATTTTATCGCTAGTGGGTGATAATATATTTCACTGGTAATTATGAAAGAGGACACACAATATTTACAACAGACCTGTTACTTAGCAACTTTGAGCTGGTTTGCTTTAATATTATAATGACGGGTTTTTATTATTCATACGGTTTCTAGTAGCCAGTAAATATGACGTATAGTAATTGGTTTATTTTGAATGCGAGACGAACCATAATAAAACATAAAGCTCGTGTTTGAATCTTACGTAAAATTACTCGATAATTCGGAATATTTCAAGCAAATTGGATACTCAAATAAACATGCCAGTGAAGACTCTGTTATTTTGTTTTCTCACCGAGTCTTACTACCCGTTAGGGCTTTACGCATAAAGTACTAATAATTACGATGATATATTGGGACGAGTATGGTTGGATTGAAAGGAAATGTACCTACATTTGCCTGAAGGAAGCGTGATAAATCATTTAGGGAAAAAAGACCTTCAGAACAGTGGACCGGGCTCGAACCTCTATCTCCCTGTCATTGGTAATCCCATATATTGCAAGAGTGACGCCTTATACCATTTGATCACCGAAGCGTGCTGTTTAGACCATGTGATATTTAGTTGACTGCTTACATTGTGGCCGTGGTTTTTCGTATTACAAAACACATACTATATTCTCAATGAGTATTGCTGTGCGAAGGTCACTTTTTAAATGCGAAGCGAAGTCGAAGTGAAGCTTGAAACATGCGAAGCAAAGTCAACGCCAGAGTTGAAGATAACATTTTTGTCATGGTCACATAACACTACATTTAGTGTTTAAATTAACCATTAATTGCCTCGAGGTAAAGATAAAGGTTCAGAAAAATTAAATATGCAAACTAAATTGTGTTATCCTGACTGTGAATCTACCTCTGTATACGTTATAGGTGTGATTTTTATCACTAGTCGGTGTTAAAATACTGTTTAGTTGCTGTTTAAAAATTGTTCCTATAGTAAAATACGTCATATTTAATAAGTTATTTCAAATATATTCCCAAAATATAGAAGTTTCTTCTTTTTTCAAAATGTCTTGAAGAGGCGAAGTTAATTGTGGGTGTAGAAGTAGAAAAGGAGGATGTTTGACCTTCAACTTTAACATTTGGAAGATTAGCATATATCTATAAATGAGATAAATATTTGAATCTAGTCTACCCACATCAAGAGCTGGAAAACAAAACAATTAAGGTTCCAACCATCAACATGTTTCCTTATCGTAGTTGGAAAGCTGTGTTCCAATAAACTAAGATATTCAGTGCCTCAATCAGAATCTGCTATGAGCCCCCACATCTTGCGAGCTAACACCGAGCTAAGTGTCGCTCCTGAGCTATCCCACATCTTGCGAGCTAGCACCGAGCTAAGTCTTGCTTCTGAGCTATCCCACATCTTGCGAGCTAACACCGAGCTAAGTCTTGCTTCTGAGCTATCCCACATCTTGCAAGCTAACACCAAGCTAAGTCTCGCTCCTGAGCTATCCCACATCTTGCGAGCTAACACCGAGCTAAGTCTTGATTCAGAGCTATCCCACATCTTCCGAGCTAACACCAAGCTAAGTCTCGCTTCTAAGCTATCCCACATCCCGCGAGCTAGCACTGAGCTAAGTATTGCTTCTGAGCTGTCCCACATCTTGTGAGCTAACACCAAGCTAAGTCTCGCTCCTGAGCTATTCCTCATCTTGCGAGATAACACCGAGCTAAGTCTCGCTCCTGAGCTATCCCTCATCTTGCGAGCTAGCAAAGCTAAGTCTTTCTCCTGGGCTATCCCAAATTTTGCGAGCTAACACTGAGCTAAGTCTTGCTCCTGAGCTATCCCCCATCTTGCGAGCTAGCACCGAGCTAAGTCTTATTCCTGAGCTATCCCGCAACTGACAATGAATCGTTCAAAGAATGTTCCTACCCAATTTCGTTAAAACTGGCCAACGCATTTGGCAATTATCGAGTGAGAAATATCCGGAAATATAGACAGATGAAACTCCATATGGTCAAGTTAAAACAGCACCTTGCCACGCTTGGTCGAATAAGTCTTCAAGTGTAGCATAGCAAGCAACATCAATCTCTCCTCATTCACAATGGCGTCTGCAAACGAGGGGACCGTCAATATGTGTTTGTCTGAAGCCGTTGTGACTTGTATTGGGGGATAGGGGGGCTAGAGGGTTGGCATGTTCCAAGTGGCCGGCTTATAAATACCAGTGAAACCTGCTTCAGTGGCCGCATGGTCTAAGGCGTCACTCTCGTGTTATATTGGCCTGCTGATGACGGAGGATTGAGGTCAGAGTCGCAGTCAGGTCTACTGAGGGTAGTTTTATTAAATGGTTTCCCTCTCTCCTTTTCCTTCCACGCAAATACAGGTACATTACCTCTAAAATGCTTCCTTACTCATCCCTACCCATTAGAGTATCATGCGTACAACCTGAACAGGTAGTAACCGCGGTGATAACAAAAATTACTGAGTTACATTTTAGTATCGGCTGAAGTGGTGAGGTAAAGTAATTTTAAAAATTATTATTGGTAAATTTAATCCAGAGGCCGTTTCAGCAACATTATAGATGGTTACGTCGCTATTCAGTCGCTTAAAATATCAGCTTCTACTTTCTAATGACGCGAGCAAAAATGCTACTGAATTGTTAAACAATATCAGAGAGTATATTTTTATATATTTAAGTTTGTAAAATAATCCTCCACCCGCTACTTGTGTAGATTACAAAGATAGTAACAGTCAGTATTCAATAAATAAATGTTGAGATTGATTATAAACAACCAGAAACAACCCTCGGGACAGTTTTACATTTAATATCATCGCATGTCATCGCAAATGTTGTATCCTGGGCATAATCTGAGATACTTAATGGAGTTTTTGATCAAATTGAGTAAAACCAATAATTTAGAATTGAAGTTTAGATCAAAGTAGTTGCGGGTGCCAAAAAAAAACAAAGGCCCACTGGGATATTTTCCTGTGTCGTGGTAACCCCCCCGCCTGCCCCCCGGTTTCTCTCAT
>CABFWB010001417.1:9531-29991 GCA_902151455.1 Timema bartmani
AAAAAAAAAAGGAAAAAATGTCGCAAAACAGCTATATTAAATTAAACATTAAAAGTAGGATAGAAGTGCAAGGCCTATACACAAGAAAACTGCAGGCCTCAAAGTTCACAATTAAAACACAACAAAACACATAATTATGTAATTTTCAAGGTACATCAATCCCCTTCTTCAGCAGACGAGAGTAAAACAGAAACTGGACTATGACAGCTTGGCTAGAGGTTGGTCATGATCACTTGATCAACTTCTAACCATGTTGATGTATATAGTACAGTCTTTTCTCTTCTGCTGAAGAAGAGGACTGATATACCCTGAAAATTACTTAACTAAGAAAACATATTTAAGTAGTGCTTGGCCGATATTTTATTCTGATTTCAAAGTGGTGTCATATTATTTTATGTATTAAAGAAAGTACAAGAAGAGAGAATGTAAGGAACAAAGCAGACAAACACAATATGACTGCCAAAGAACAAGGAGGTAATGAACATGTTATAAAGAAAATCAGCTGTTACCACTTAGGTTTAATAATATTCATGGTTTTGTTGGTAAGGAGAAATATAAGATTGATTAATTAATTAATCTGTTACCACTTAATCGCTTAATCTAGTATTTGTTCCATCAGGACTTTCAAGGAGGGAAATTTAAACATTGAATTTCCTATAGGTGGAACCATAATAAAATGAATTATTGCCCAATTGCTTGGAAATGTATAATAAGACAGTGTAGAAACACTGTTCAATAATGTAAAGTAAGTGATAGTGAAGGAAGACAACCTGAAAGGATAGTAAGGTTAGGCCTAGATAGGAAGACATTTCTCTATTTGTTTCTTCTTACACTTTTCCACTTCCCACAGTTACAGTTACCAAAACTCACAAACAAAGAAAAAAGAAAAGTAATCAAAGGACCCACATATTGAGAAAAGAACATAACTAATATAAGGACAAAACAAGGAAATATAACAACATTATGAAAGAAGTGAAAATAAATTTTCTTTAAAAAGTCATATATATTTTTAATCATAAGCCACTTGTTGGTTCAGCACTAAGAATCTTTTATGTAAAAATAAAAACTTTTCAGTTTAAAAATATGGCATATGAAGCTACAATAGGCCAACAAGCCGGTAGTGGAAAATATATGGCTTGAATAAAAAAATGACCCAGGCCACAGGCTAGAAACAGTAATGGATGTAAAGTAAAGTTTAAAAATAATAATAATGTGCCAGGGGGTGTGGGCGGGGCAGAGGCAGGGGTAATTTTTACTCTCCTTAGTATTTGAATTAAAAAAAAACATAGACAACATAAAAATACACTGTGAACTTGGAAATAACCAGTTTATGTTGTAATATTGAATTTTTTTTTGACAATCCAACTCTCTTAAAAAATGACAATATTTACAATTTGTTATCAGATGATTCAAAACAAAATACAGTAATAGTTTTCTTTCCATCCCAACTTTAAAAATGAGCATTAATAATGTAATAGAAAAGGCATAGGTTCTTCATGTATATAGCTCAACACTTTTAATTGACCAATCAAATGACTATTGTTTAGGTTGTAAATGAAAAAATACATTACAACTATTTGATATGAGATCTTGTGTTAAGGAACATGAGGTGACCAAAAAATATTTCACAAACTGACAATTTCTATTAAGTACTAAAACTTAATACTAACCCTGTAGCAAAGACCACTTTTAAAATCATGGATAATCAAAGTCTTGGGGATTGAAAGAGCTAAAATAATGTTACTCTTATAGCGACTCATTCCAAAAAAGGAACATTAATGCTAAGGCCAGACAAGCATTAAATGTCACTAGAAGCAAGCAACAAATAATGATGACTGTGAATAAACTGTAAATGGTCAAAAAGAGCAGTAAATGTCACTCAGTAGGGAATATATATCAGAGTGATATCTGTACTTGTATTTTCTTATGTTTCATAGGGTTTTACTTACACATACGGACAGATATAGCAACATTTCACGCCTGATTTAAGAAAGTAGCCTCCCAAATCAGGGTGAGGCATGCTAGCAGAGTGCTAACCCTTAAAAGTCCAAGATCAGTGCTAGTAGCGAATGCCATTAATCTTTAATAGATGCAAACCTTTTCAAAGGTACTTTGTTTTAGTATTAGTATAGCTCAATCAAAAATATTAACGTATTTAATAAAGGTGTGCTGAGGTTAGTTTTTAAATAACAAGAGAAGTCAAAGTGAAACTTAAAACATGCGAAAGTAAATCGATGTTGAAGATAAGGTTTTTGTTGTTGTCATATAAGACTATTCTAAATGTATGAATTAGCCATTAATTGCATCAAGGTAAAGATAAAGAAAAAACAGAACAAATCACACTATATTTTGTATGGTGGAATATTTGAATGTGTATATTAATATATATAGATATATATGGAATTTAATCTCCAGTTGGTGTTAAAAAAACTGTTTAGTAGCTGTTCTAAAAATGATTATATGCATAAATTAGTCATATTAAGAGAAATATTTCAAATCTGTTCATAACACATCAAAGTTTTATTGTTCCTTTGAAATGGTTCGACAAGGTGAAGGCTATTGCGAGTGTCGAGGTTGAAGGGAAGAAGACTTGACCTTCAATTTTGAAATTTCAAAGCTTCATTTGCCTCTATTATTTTATAGGGATGAAGGATAGGAACAAACAATATGGCTTTTAAAATTAAAAGAAGAAAACAGTTCACACTTTACATTGCTGCCACTGGACAACAAGGTAATGTCTGCCTCCTAAAGGAAATTGATTGTTACCGCTCACTCCTTGGACCCAAGTTTCATTCTATCAGAAATCATTAAGAGGGAGTGTGAAACGTTTAATGCAACTTCCTAAAAGAGAAAGCTACTAAAATAAAAGGGTGCTTAAGGAAATAAACATTCAATACAGAGTAGAATGTATCTCAAAACGTGAAAGTAAGTTTTCCTTAAACATCCTTAATCTAGTTGACAGATGAAAGTGGTAGATGGTATTGATTCAGAGTAGCCAAAATACCAGTGAAACTGACATTAAAATCATAAATTACCAACTTCTCTTTTAGGAAGTTCCATTGGGCGTTTCATTCTTCCCTGATGAGTTCCGAGAGAATAAAACCTGGGTTGAGGGGTAGCGATCAGTTTTATTCAAGAGACAGCAATGTAAAGTGTGAACTGAGTTCTTCTTTTCACTGTAAAAGCCATATTGTGTTTGTTATCTTTTATATGTTTTCTATCCACCTTTCACGTACCTTCTTCCAAACATATATTACAAGTCATCTTTATAGTATTCTTCCATAATGTATAATTTTGTTACTTAAAATGAATGACACACCTTATAAAATATGAGCAGTTTATTTTAAGTATTATAAAAGTAACACTATAAATAACAAAATTAGCTTTAAGTTACTTTAAAATATTTTTTGCCATAGGTTACATTATAAAATTAGTTTAAAATGAATCATAACTTTTTTTTAGCTTATCCCAAGACTGTGGAAATGCATGAATATCAAAACAATCCATATGCACAAGCAATGTAAAATATCCAAGAACAAGAAAGTCAATTTTATTTCATTTATTGTCTTTTGGTGTATGTGTAAGAGTGAAAGTACTATAGTCTAATATTACATAGCCACCCCAGTATTTTAATAAAGGCTTGAAAGGAACAGCCAAATATTATTTAGTTTTGAAGAGTTGTTTGCAAAATGCAATGTGAACACATACATAGTGTTAACAAAGACAAAAAAGAATTTAGATTTATGGATTGTTATTCATTATACAAAAAAAATCTAAATTGTGATGCCAACAAATATAGTTGAGTTAAACTAGATGTTATAACGCAATGTTATAACTTACAAAATTTTATAATATTAAGTATAATTTATGAAATAAAAAAATAAATATTCACTTATAGAAGAAAAACAAAATATATATATAAAAAAAGAATGACTTCTGTAATGTGAAGAACGCATAAGTCAGAACGTTATTGTTAACCAATACATTTGTCAAATGAATGAATGGTTGGTACTCACACTGCACACTTTGCAAGATGGCTTATTATAATCAAAGTTGAAAGTTAAAAACCCTGTTAGTTAGAATGGCCCACTTGATTTTTTAAATAAGAAAGCATATTCCCAGAATATATTTGTCTCTTAATCATAATAATCAATCAGCTGTGGTGAGGAAAGGCAACCCTCTGTATTTATTGTTCACTATCTGTACAAACATTACTCTAATATTTCTGACCTGGCGAAACTTATGAAACCAGTGGATATGGTCTTCAAAGTTACAAAAGGGATTGTCCATAAGCAATGTCACACATTGTCACAATTTTGTGAACCTCCCTTTCTAATATTATATCACAATATTTTGTATAGCCTATATAACACTTCTAGTGAAATGTTTGCCAAGCTCGACGATTGAAGTTAAAGAGTCGATTGTTGTGTGTTTAGATTGCGTGGTCAGGTTGATTTCTAAATAAATACGCTTAATTATAATGACATCCTGCATTATCTGATTCCCATACCCCCTCGCCACACTTTGTCATGACAAGCACTACTTCTCCACACCCCCACCTCATCCCCTGGTATGCACACGTAGTTTATGGACAGCCCCAAAGAGGTAAAGTCGCCTACTAAAACTTGAAATTGAAGACCATTCAGAAGGGAATAAATCCCGCCAGGCCAACTTTATGAAATCATATTCATTCGCATTCTCTAAAATCTTATTACATCACGCCATGGGGGCAGTATCTGTTTCAGCGTCGTCCGAGTTGCCCTCATGACTTGAGTGAAGAGGGTCGAGGATATCTTTGGCTTTGGTCTCCCAGAGCTGCTCATTGGAGCGGATCTTTCTAGTGTTGTCCGCCACTGCCGAGTCCGGGGAACCGTATGGGGGAGGGTTGGCGTCCGGGTCATAGCCCAGTATGGAAAGCATGGGGGCAATATCTGCCATGTCCCGGACAACATCGTTGGGGATGTGCCCCACCCACTTGGAGAGGGCATCTAGATTAACTGGCCTGATCACTTGGTCTGATGACCTCTCAACTCTGGAACATGAACACCATAAATTAGAGAATGGTTAATTCAACTTTTTTTTATTTATCAAATCTAAACATTAATTTTACCTATGAATCTTGAATCTGAATTCAAATATTAGAAAAGATGCTAAGTGTAAGAGATTATTCCCAATTTATTATGAAATTGTTTCTCTTCAGCTCATTCTTTACAATTTTCCATTTTCTCTCTTTTGTGTTTTGTTTTTGGTTTCTTCTTTTAGGAAGTTGCGTTGCGCGTTTCACACTCCTCCCTGATTAGTTCCGATAGAATGAAACCTAGGTCGGGGAATTGGGTGGTGATGATCGATTTTCTTTAAAAGGCAACCATTACCTCTTTGTCCAATGGCAGCAATGTAAAGTGTGAACTGTGTTCTTTTCATTGTAAACGCCATATTGTGTTTGTTCCTTTTATATGTTTCTCTCCACCTTTCCTATAACTTCTTCCAAATATAATACGATTACTTCATAAAGCGAAAAGAGGTTTTCCTTATAGTATTAAGATTGTTTATTTTAATACTAGTTATAATCAAGAGTATAGAAGTATCTAATTTGACATTAATAATTTAGTTTACAGGTATGTAATATAATCAAATTTTAGGTTAAAATGTGTTAAAAAAAAGACCAAAGGAATATATTGAAAATATGCACCAAGCAGCTTTCCCCCTGATTACTTGTATTAGTTTAATTGGCGACATGGTTGCCACCTTCCCGCGTCACTCACTTAGAAAGTGAGACACCTCCTGGCTTGTTGATGTGCTCCTCGTGGTGCAGTACCGACTCATTCCACGGCACATCCACAAAGTGCAGGATCTTGCGCATCCACTCACGAGGATGTAGCACCAGCTGCTCGTAGGGCACCATGAGACATCGGGCTGAACCCACCTCCTGGCACTGTGAATGCATCACCTGCACTGCCGTGTTCCACTTGGTCATGCACTGCCGGTAGCTTGTCAGGTCAAATCCTGTGATCGTGACCTGCAACAAGTTAACATTTTAAACTTACTAGCAAACTTGTGTGCAAATTGCACAATGTTTAGGTAAGGTCTCTAGGGGTACCTCCCACCCGAAGATTGGTCTCAAGAGCCCCATAGATGGGTCTGGAGGAGGGGAGGACCTTTTCAACTTTCAGTAAAAATAGTTTTAATTTTATTAGCGGTTGCACATCTTCAGGTCAACACATTTTTATTAAAGCCCTCATTTGTCAATTTAGACCCATAAAATAGGTTGATAACGGGTCTGACATGAATATATCATCATCATCATCATCATGTCTTACTACCCATTTGGGTTGTACAAACTTGCGATAATGTGTAATGGTAGGGTGATTGTGAGATGAAATGGAGGAACTACAGTTTAACGTGGGATCCGAACCACGGTGGAATACACGTCTTGTCAGAGGTGAAGGAAGGGTTTGACAATCAGATAAATCTGTGCCGGGACTGAGGATTGAACCCCAGACCCATAGCACAGAAGTCCTACACCTTACCCCTAGATCGCCAGATCACCTGACGTGAATATACACTTTTGTATTAAAGAGATGGATATTTAAAAAATACACATCAATTCAGCTATTTAAAGAACTTTTAAAAACAGAAGTTAGTATTAGAATTTTACTTGCATAACAATATTGTTTGATAAAGTGAGTTAGACGCACTCTTTTAATGTCAGGATTCCATTTTTTTACATTAGTAAACAGCACCAATATTACTACCACTCCCACGCATGTGTTTGCTAACGCAATCTATTGATTGCATCCAATGTTGATGTGATTATTAACACTAGTGCACGAGGGGTTAATTTGGTGCAACACAAGATCCTGACAACATCACAACATTGTACAGTGAGGTTTATAGTATTTTGTCATAAACAATGTCAACGCATCTTACTACTTGTTTAGGTTATACACATATATGATAATTACTTTAGTGATGAAAAAGGAAGCAATTTAGAGGTAATCTACCCGCATTTGCGTGGAAGGAGAGTGAGAAACCATTTAGGAAAAAACCACCCTCAGTAGACCCGAATGGAATTCAAACTCAAATCTTGTCTTCAGCAAGTCAGTCTAACATGAGAGTGACGCCTTAGACCATTTAACCACTGAAACGGGTTATTGTTTTTTGCTTTGTATGATTTTGTGAACTTTGTAAAAACCAACAGTTTTTCGCTTCCCTTCTTCCCCAACCCATTTATAAAAATGTAAAGTGATCATTTAAAAACTAATGTTATTGATGAAAATAAGTTAATTTAAGTCTTCTCTAATGCTGCTGTTCTGTTACCTACAAATCAGCCTAGTTTTGCGAAGTTTATTTTTAACCAATTAAATACCCGCTTTGGTGGCCACATGGTCTAACGTGCTAATCTCACAGTTGATGACGGGGAGATTGAGGTTTTAATCTTGGTCGGGCGGTTTTTACCAACATGGTTTTCCACTCTCACTCCATGCAAATGCAGGTATACTTATTATAATTATAACCTTCCTAATCCATAAAACTATTAGTGTAATTAGTATATAAGCGTATAATCCGAATTAGTAGTAAGATGCAATGGTAAATAAATGAAATGATTTGCGTTAAAAAGTGTTTCTCACCTTCCTTGATATGATGGAATGCACAGTGGCGCGCCCATCCCGCACCATAAAGATAAACTTTCCCTGAGGGAATAGCTCTGAGAGGTACACTGCCGACTTGAGGGTTAGCGGGTCCTTGTTGCACAGTCGCGGGGCAGGGTCCCCATGGCGGGCGATAACTTCTAAGCAGAACGCAGCAATAGCAGAATCCAACACCTGACAAATAATAAAAAACTTGTAGTGTGATCTAGCTTGTGAATAAAAATAGAAATGTAAAAAGTGGATACTCCATGAAAAATTAGTCAGCTCAAACAACGTACAGCTAACAAACTTTTTTTTTTAATGTTGTAATTAAGGTGCCTCAAATATTATTTAAAAAAAGTTCCAGGTCAACGATATGGTTGAGAAACACGTATATAGGTGACTTGGCTAGGATTGTAATATTTCATGCCAAGTTGAACAGAGGAAATATTTCTCCATGATGAGCTGCATAATATTACATCCAGTATTACCTCTTTAGAGAGGCCAGCCTCCTCTAGCCTCAAGCTTTCTTTCTGTGACCTCAGCCAATGAGTCCTCATTTGAAGGATGCGAGGTATTACTCGGGTCTCCTGGCCACATCTAAAGATAGATAGAGAGAGAGAGAGGTGGATAAATGTCCATGCAGTATTATAAATATATGAATGGTACAAGCGTAAGAGGGGGAATGTCCTATTTTAACTCAAATTGAGCTAGTGCTGCCATCTGTTAGACAATCATGAGACCTTTCTAATATACTTTAGTATGGTTAAAAGAAGTCTCTGTCATATTTAAATTGACTAAAAAAGTATATACTGGGGTCCTTGTGGGGTTTGAGATATTAAGGTTTTTGTCATGGTCCTTTTTCCCCTGTATCCTTCATATATGAATATGAAGAAGAGAACGTGAAATAAGGCAAATATCAACAAAATTTCCACCACAAAATATAAACACTAACTTTTGCTTATAAATAGTTTGAAAGCAAGGCACACGAGATTAAAAGATCAGGTAAACTTTACATTGTTTCATAATAGTTTTCAATATTAGTTTTCAACCACCTGCTTTAGAGGCCGCATGGTCTAAGGCGTCACTCTAGCAATAGACTAGACTTCCGATGACACAATAAAAGGGAGATAGGATTTGAATACCAGTCAGGTATACTGAATGTGATTTTTACAAAATGATTTTCCTTCACGCAAATTTGGGTATACTTCCTCTAAATTCAAATTTCCTCATCCCTAGCTCACAAGCGTAACTAGTACATATGCATATAAGACGAATAGGTAGTAAGATGCTGTGCTAAAAAAAGTTTACACGCATTACGTCTATTTAAACACTACTGTATTTTGGGGAGTTCTCATAATTTAAATAAAACATTTAACAGAGCGCTATTTTATATCTCAACAGCAGTTTGTACCCTAAACAATGGTGGACATGTGGATAAAGGTGTAACTCACTTTGGCCGGGTGTAGTGAGGTGCTTTTTCCTGCATGGTTTCACATTCTCCTTATATGAAAATGCAGCTACATTTCCTCTAAACTTTACACATTCCTACTTTTTAGGGTAAATATATAGATGACCCAGACTAGTGGTAAGATGTGAAAAACACACAAAGCCTGTATGACACAGAGAAGAACTAACCCGCAGCTAACTGCTTTCTAATCAACAAGATTTTAATACTTCTCAAAATATAACATCTTCTTGAGCAGAGGGTTCTTAGAATGAGGTCCATGAACCAGGTGAAAAAAAATAAAAAATAACATACAATCACAGTAATTGCCACATAAGGACCTCTAAACTAGTTTGCCCTTGATAAGAGCAGCAAAAAAAAACTTACCTTGCTGTTATTGTGGTCAAAAAATTTGCTGACAGCTGTGTGTATAGATTTGCCAGCTAAGTATTTGTTTTTGCTGTGTGAGCTCTGATTTTGTTTGCTACTACACATTTTTGTGAGGCAGGGTTTTCAGCACTTGTTGCCGTCAAAACCAAAAATCTATATAGCCTAGATTGGATGTCAAAAGATGACATACGCATTGCATTGTCAAAAACACCTCCACATTTTCAACCTCTTATAAAAAGCCAAACAGCAACCTTCTCATTGACTTTTAATTTTGTACAAAATTAAGTTACCTTTTTAGCTGCACAATTTGGATTTATCTCTCTTTTCTTCAGAAAGTGACCATTGATTTTTGCATGCAAAGGTAGTGTGAGAAACATTATTTTTGTAAAACTTGTTTTTATATTATGTTTATGTGAATGTAATCAATTTCCACTGCAATAAAATAAATGTACACACATTTTGTGTGAGTATATTTACATGCATTTTATTCCCACGGAGTTTATCCGTTTCTAAAAAGGGTTCATGACCCAAAAAATATTAAGAACCACTGTTCTAGAGAGTTAATTTTGTATAGTTTATTTGCATATATTTAAATGAGTAGTTGTGGACAGTGATCATCCTTATCAAGTGTTAATTTCAATATGTAATATATTTTCTCACATCCGGCGTCTTAAACCAGTCGGTAGCGTGTCTCTACTGAACTAAGGGTCGTGGGTTCGATTGCTGGCATGGCTGAAAATGTATTAAATTAGTGCAATGTGGGTTTCCCCGTTCATAGTGATGAATTAATGGGTGAGGGCTAGGTGTTGTGTTTGTTCTAGATTTAAGTTAGTTTATAAGTCACATGTTGATATAATCAGTCAGTTCAGAAAGTGCATGTTAAATACTTCAAATTTAAATGAAATAAAAATAAAATTTTCTCAATAATGAAATTTTAAAATCCAATTAAAAAAGTAAACAAATCTAATTTTAAGGTTAAATAAAATATATTAAAGACATACATATTTAATGCTTGTATTATTGTGATAATCTCAACCTCTACTGACCTAACTTCAGGGTGAGCGTCGAGCATAGCCCTCATGAGAGTGGTGCCAGAGCGGGGCACCCCCCCAATGAAGATGAGCGGCATGTAGCGGTCATAAGAGTACACCTTTTGGTTGTATCCTATGGTGTATTTCTGTAAACATACACACACTAGTTCAACATTACCCCAATGTAGTGTGACAAATGTTTAATTATTCTTAATAATATATATTTAAATTATAATAAATTGAAAAATGACAACTGGCCATGGGAATCAAACCCGGGACTTTTGATTTCTGTAATTATAGTCATTTATCCCCCAAGCTTCACATTTCATATACTTAATTGTATTTAATTTTATTTGACTTCATTTCTTCCATATATTTAAAGGCTAAATTGTCTTGTATTGTGTTCAACTCAACATGTTAATTAATTTGTCAGGGTGCCAACAGAAATTCTATCATAAAATTAAATTACTTGTTTCCCCAAAAAAATCTCAATTTTAATTTATTTATAATTTTTCCAGTTCCTTTTTTTATCCCCTCATTTTTTTACTTTTTCAGATTATCCACGCATCTATGATAGATAAATACTCAACTATAATAGGATAAGGATGAAAAATGAAGCATTTTAGAGGTATTTCACCCGCATTTACGTAGAAAGAAAGTGGGAAACCATTTAGGAATAACCAGCCTTAGTAGACCCGACTTAAATTCAAACCCCAATCTCCCTGTCATCACCAGGTCAGGCTAACACGGAGTGATGCCTTGGCTTAGACCAATCTGTCACTGAAATGGGTCAGTTTCCTTATTGAATTACGATTCTTTCGTGAAAAATATCGACCATAATTTTTTTTTGTTAGCAGCTAGTAAACATCAACATTGCACTGTGCAAATGCGATATAAAAACAAACACTGAAAAACCTACTTGTGTAAGAACCCTAATATCTATTTACATTTTGTTTACATTAAAAAACAAAATCTCTCAAATTATTAGGATTTTCTGGCTAAGTAATTACAATTCCTTATATTTTTCTTATTTTTCATAAAAACTCCCCAAAATTTACCAGTTTTCTCTGAAAACAAAAAAGTCTCAAATTTTCCGGGTTTCCCCCACCTGTGGCCACCGCGTTTGTTTATAATTAGAAAAAATATATAAAATTAGGTAATAGTTAAGTGCCTGTGTTGCCTGGGTCCTGAGATATTTCTTGTCCAACGACTGTACGTGGAAGCTAACTTTAACATTTTTGTGCCTTTAAGCCCTGTGTTTCCCGCCCGTGCGTGGCCTTTTTGCTTTCAACTAGGTTTTCGATTAATTGAAAAAAATCCAATAAATTTTTTTAAATTATTGCTTCGAGATGAACACGTTAGTGAGCACAGGGGATAATCATTTCTAAATTTTCACACCTCTGTGTGAGGTAGATATCACACAATACTCATGACAGACAAACATTCATTTTATTAATAGATTAAAATTCCTTTTACTAGTACTCATTTATTTTATTAATACTAACTTTTACATGAAAGCTACTTTAGGGTAAGAGTATTTTAAAGATTAATTTTAGTGCTTGACACAAATTGTGCTATTAGCACCTGAGATTGTACACGTGAAATCAGAATAACTTGTACACCATCTTCATATTTTCCGCATCACTAGAAATACCAAAGTTTCAATCCTTATCGAGATTCAAACCGAAGTCTCTCAAAAGTGGTTGAACATTGTCTGATGAACGACGTCTCAACAGTCGTGTCCACAGTTAAGGCCCTCACAGTTACCATCGAGTATAACACAAAATACACCACAACCTGTACTTTTATTTTATACATCAGAAATTTGCTCTTCCTTTTAACAGCATAGTGGGTTTTTATAATATCTAAATTCTAAACGATTCCCACACGAGCCAAAATGTTTAAGGGTGTAGGGTATTGTTTACCTGCTTGGAGAGCATAAGGGGTTCATCTTCCCGGAAGCAAGAGGGCCAGAAGTAACTGCGGAGGAGCCACAAGGCGGCCAACGCACCAATCAGACAAAGAGCTAACTTGCGGCTCCCTCGATTCATGTCCAACTTTACCTCATGATGACCTAAAAAAACTATACATAATGTTACCATAGGTAGGTAGGAACTTTTAGAAAATAAAAAAACACTTTTTATCGTACGGTGCATTGGGTGGCCAAAATATTTTTAACAAAATTTATCAATAGATTTTTTTTCTAAGGTTCTCTTGACCAGAAATCTTTCTTGTACTTTTTTTTCTATCAATTCACGTCTATCAAAATTTGAGGGCGTATAAAGATTGACGTCAGTTTTAAAACAATCTGGAAACTTACATTTAATGTTGTTTTAGACATGTAAAGCCATTGTGCATAGGGATGGGTGAGGATCACTCTAAATAGTTTTGAGGGGCATAAAAATTTAAAAAATTTCTGTGTGAGGAACACTTTAAATCGCTTATAAAATAATCTGATTTAAAAAAATCAAGGTGAAGACTACTCATAGATTCTAGAATGAACCATTTTTCAAAAAATTGTTTAAGGAGGGCCACTCCAAATGGTTTATAAAAACTATATGATTTTTTTTTAAATGGGGAGGATGACCACGGTTTAAAACGTACATAAGATTAAATATGAATGAAAAACTATAAAACGGCTTTAAACAGAAATTCAACATTGTAAGTAACTATGCTATTTATAATTATGACCCCCTATGAAAATTATCTGGATCCGCTCCTGACTTCATCCATGACTTTTTGAATATATGAGAGGGGTCCAAAACAGTATCATTACACTTGTCAAAGAATGGCCTAGAAGGGAAGACTTTATACCTGGTAAAGAGAACGTGAAACATTTTCCGTTAGTAGATTCTACAAATGTTTTACTTCCTCCACGGCATTTAAAACTAGGTCTGGGAAATTTCGTCAAAAGACTTGACGAAGGAGGAAAAGACTTCTGTCACCTAAGAAATCAGTTTCCAAAACTGTCTTATGCCAAACTCAACGAGGGAATATTTGTTGGGCCACAAATACGAAAACTTCTTCGTGATCCTAGCTTTGATCTCACTCTAAACAAGATTGAATTTGATGCATGGCAATCCTTTAAAGGATTCATCGAAGGTTTTCTTGGAAATAAAAAAGTGGAAAATTATGAAGAACTTGTGTCAAATTTGTTGCAAAGTTATACGACATTAGGATGTCGAGTGTCTCTAAAAACTCATTTTCTGCATTCGCATTTGAGCTTTTTCCCAGAAAATGTAGCAGCTGTGAGTGATGAACAGAGTGAAAGGTTTCATCAAGACATTTTAACAATGGAACAACGATATCAGGGAAGATGGTATCTTGCTATTATGGGTGATTATTGCTGGTTCCTCCTTAGAGAAAGTAGTAACACTAGAGAAAATCAACATTTTCTACAAATAAATCTACTAAATTTCAAACAATATAAGTCAGAAACTTTTATATTTATTTTGATGTACTAAATTCTTTAACGAACCATCTGACACCTAGCTTTCATGTGAAAATATTATGAAATTTTAAATATCAGCATTTGCTATTGCTTTTGAAACAGCCTGTAGCAAAAAATCTAGACGTGCTGGAAATATTTGCTTATTATTTTTGAAATCAGGGAGCCATAAGGCTTTAGAGTCACCCCTTTTCATTACTTCAACAAGAAAAAAAAGGTTAAAATTGGTTGCCTAGTGTTATCAAAATCTTGAATTAGATTTTTTTTTGCAATCACAATACTTCTTTCTCCGAGGGGCTGAGAGAAAGTAAAATTTCGTCATCCGGCGAGCAAGTACGCATTAAAGGTTTAAACTATTTTTTTAATAATGAAAATAAGAAACTATTTTTATGTAAACTATTATTCATTTAACACATTTAGTGCCTTCTCTATCAGTTTTTTTTATAACTTAAGCTATATAAATAATAACCCACCTTCTTGGAACCAAAACTGTTTCTCGCCTTTAAGTAAAGAACCAGTAGAATTGAGGTACGAAAAAATCGAAATAACATACCAATACCAAATATATGAATTCATGTTTTAAACGTTTTGTTTCCAGGCACATATACACAACTATGACTTATTAAATAAGAGATCCTCATAACGCCTATTATCATACCTGCGAGTGTTGTTTTCTTAAATAAGTCCTGTGCAAGCTATTAGCATAAAATCTTTCTTTGATTCTCTTCCAAATCTAAACCCAATCTCATAATAATATATTTGAGTATAAAGTCAAAAGAACAGTAAATGGATAGCAGAGACATACCTTATAGTGAAGAGGGAGGCGGCATGTGTGGTTAATAACCCCTTCCTTACCCACCCCCCAAAATAGGGTATATTACTATTATTTTATCATTCCTCAATGCCTAAAATAGGAGCTTATTAAAGTTTTATAGATAACTCAAGAAGGACATAATGTTAAAAAAAAAGTCACCATACATAAATATACCTCAAAAAATAAATCTGGTAACACCCCTGAAAGACTTGCACACTTCCAACTGAGCTAAATTGTGAAATTTTGAATAAGCTTGATTTAAAATTTCTAACCGAAATTCGAATAAAGGTCCTCTGTGGAGAGGTGTTAAGCCAAGCCAGTCAGACCCTCTCGCCAAAGCACCGACTAACAGAACTTCACGTTTTTTAACATGCAATTATAAAAGAGTCACCCATTTATCTTGTGACACTAAAACTTATCTAGGCTAGAAGCACTTCCATTTTATCATCGCAGCGCAGGTCCATTAAACCCACACATGCATATCTGAGCGAGTTCGTTCAGGGATGCATCAAGCGAACACAAATTGTCATTCAGGAGCTGTAAACGCAAACCTTTTAAAAATATAGAAACACCTGTATTTATTATTTAACGATTGCGTAAAGTGGAAAAAAAGACTGGAATTTTTTTTAGCACCGCGTCTTACAAACAGTTTCAGTTATGCGCCTATTTACTAATTACACTAATGTGTGTGATGAGTAAAGTTGAATTTGGAAGAAGTGTACACGAATTTGCATGTTGGGAGAGTGAAAAACCACCCTCAAGATACCCAACCGGGAATCAAACCCTCCGTCTCACCGTCATCCGCAGTCTATTGCCTCTATTTAGTCTATTGTGAGAGTAACGTCTTTGGGCTTTGATCATGCCACCACAAAATCTGGAATATTTACAAGTAAAATCCTATAGATTAAAAAAATAAATATTTTGGCCAATGTTCAGACTAATTTTCATAGAACCCGCTTCGGTGGCCACGTGGTCAAACGCTCTACTTTCATGTTAGACTAGACTGCCGAAGACGGGGAGATAGAGATTCAATCACGGTCGGTGCACTGATGGTTTTACCTAAATGGTTTTCAAATCTCCTTCCACGCAAATACGGGTGCATTCCCTCTAAATTAAGCCGTCCTAATTCCTAACCCATTAGTGTAACTAGTACATAGGCATATAGCCCGAACGGGTAGCAACGAGTAAGACACGAGGAAAAAAAATCATAGACAGAGCCGTTTAAAAAATACAAACTTTTTTTTGCGGCCAAAATTGATAGTAATATTTCACTATTTTATTAGTATTATTTTATAATTATTGATAATATTTATTAAAAGTGACAGCTGAAGGTCACATGAAAGTAGATCTAGTAGAGCCGGGGTCGGCTACCTTTTAAGCATTAAGAGCTATTTTTCCAAATATGTTTAACTCTGGGGGTGTCAAGAAAAATGTCAATTTTTATATTTGAATTTTCACCTTTTATTTAAATATTTATTAGTAACAAGTTGAGAACATATATATTTTAAATGTAATAAGCAAAACATAAGCTATAATATTATCACGCTTCAAATTTAAATATTTGAGCATCAAATTTTGAGGCATGTTACAAAATGGGCTTATTGTTAAAAATTTATCTATGAAGATATTAGTGGAATAATAAATTGAGGACTAATGATGAATATATAACAAAAAAGTTTAATTTCAAATAATACTCGACAACCATCCTGTTATTTATCACACAAAACTATTTAGAAAAAAATGTACAAAATTACAAAATATAAAACAGGCGCCTAAAATGTGTCAAAAGGGCGCCTAAAATGTGTCAAAAGGGCGCCATGGGGCCCGCGTTGCCAACCCCTGTAGTAGAGGATTGGAGGTGGGTGCAAAAGCTGTTAGCAAACACTTAATCCAACCTATAAATTGTTTTAATTATATTTTTGAGGCTCAATTGAAAAACAAAGTTCAAACAATTAATGGTGATTAGAGATGAACATTTTTCATATCGTTAAAACACAGGGGGAGTGGATGTAGTCGTTAAGGCTTTGATTTATTGATTATAATATTGAGCATAGAAATAAAAACGCCGATGTTGATATACTTGAACGTATTTAAATGTCTGGATTTTTTTTATCAGAAAAACATAATTGAGAATTTTCCCAAACTGAACATTTTCTATCACACATCTATAATAATGATCCAATATATTTGTATAACGCAGGGGAAATAAAATACTACTTTTTAATAATACCGGTAGCGAAACAATGTATTATGAAAGGCGCTGTACATGGTTGAATAGCGACTCTTCCATTTCCGACACGTCAATGTAAATATCAATTACTTATCGGGGTAAGATATGTAAAATAACATAAATCCAGTTACTTAGATGCCATTCATTAGCATGGTGTCATCAGGAGTTCATAATTACTTCAGTTGTTCTTTCAAAAACTTCACAAAACGCAGTGGCCTCTGAGGAGAGTTTGAGGGTAGCTGTCCAGAACTAGGGTTTAATTTTCAAAGGAATAGCGTTATCTGACAGCTAGGAAAGTTAGTAGATCAACTTTCACGTACTCAAACGTCAAGTCGGGTTATCTGCGGTTGACCTCATTATGGCCGTTAGTTAACAAAGATTGCACCTACCTCAGTATGGTCGTTAATGAACAAAGACTGCACCTTAGTTTGGTCACTAATTAACAAAGAATGCACATCAATATGGTCGTTAGGTAAAAATAATGCGCATTGATATGATCGTTAGGTAAAAATAATGCGCATTGATATGATCGTTAGGTAAAAATAATGCTTCTAAGTATGGTCGCTACTTAACAAAGAATGCACCCCAGTATGGTCGATAGTTAACAAAGAATGCACCCCAGTATGGTCGATAGTTAGCAAAGAATGCACCCCAGTATGGTCGATAGTTAACAAAGAATGCACCCCAGTATGGTCGCTACTTAACAAAGAATGCACCCCAGTATGGTCGATAGTTAACAAAGAATGCACCCCAGTATGGTCGCTACTTAACAAAAAATGCACCCCAGCATGGTCGATAGTTAACAAAGAATGCATCTCAGTTGTGAGGTTTATTGAATTACTTATATAAATTTATCCCACCATAATTAGAAATATGGGTTTTTTGCCACATGTTAAACGGTTTATTGAAACAAATGCACATTAACACTTTATCGTGTAAAACTCTAAAATACACACTATGTCCCAGTTTGAAGTAAATATATTTTATAAGCATAAATATAGTTTATAAAGTGAAATAAGTGTATACAGCTTATGCTTTAAATCTAAAACATTTTTTAAAGATAGATTTCACATTCACTAATTATAGCCTATAGAAATTCCTGAAATGCTTTATTACTTTTCTGATTAATTTTTTTTTTATATCTTTAACTTATTTTTGTTGCATAAAAATACTTTATATAGCTTTTCTTCAGCTCACTAATGGGATCAAGTCGCAAATGGTAAATTCTTTTCGAAGATGTGGTTAAAGTAAAATGTTTAAAAAAAACTTTTGATTTTATCTCAGTTTTTAAAAATTTAAGTAGTTTTTTTTAACACCACGTCTTACTTCCAGTTCGTGTTATACGCAGGTAGAGTTAATTAAAAATCCATAAAATGACTTCCAAATTGGCGCATTTAACACAATTCGCACTAGTGAATTAATCTAAGTAGGTAGGGATGAAGATATTATAGAGGAAATGCACCATCATTCGCCAGAAAGGGCGACCTTTCCATGTCCCAATAGGAGCAAGTTGCCGCTAAGCTAATTCTGCTCATGTAACACACGCGGATTAAAAAAAAAGTATGGTCTTGACTTAAATATTCCTAAATATGAACGTTTATTAAATATAAGTATAATATAAGTATAAAGACCTCTCCTTATTACCCTAGTTGCTAATTTAAGCAATTATCCCTCGTCTGACGGTTGGATCAACTCCCTGGTGGGGAAAGAGGATACCACTAAAAATAAAACTGCAGGAAAAAGGCATTGCGATGAGAATTTTAATGACAAAATAAATCGAGGTGTAGATCCAGCGGGGGAGAACTCATCCTTGTCGAGGGTTAGGTAAGGGGAGGGGAAGACGATGGAAGCACGTCTCTCGTCGGTCGCGCATATTGAGTAGTCATATTTTATCACAGTGGCGGTAAGAAAGGGGGGTACGTGGGGTAGTACAGCCCACACACCTTGTTGCCATGGAAGAGAAGTTGCGTTCANATTAGATTCACGGATCAGTTTATTTATTTATTTATTTTTATTTGAGGTATTTAACGTGCACTTTCTGAACCGACTGATTATATTAGCAAACGAAATTACTCTAGCTTAATTTTAAAACACACACAGCACCCAGCCCTATGGCCGTAATTTCATTACTGTAAAAGAGTGAAACACCAACTTCACCAAAGATTACTTTTTCGGCCATGCCGGGAAACAACCCCCTGATCCTTAGCTCATTAGGCAGACACGCTACCAACTGAGCTAAAGTGCCAAACCCAGATAAGTTATCCACCATGGCTTCCCCTTCCGAGTACCGGATAAATAAGTCTACGTTTATAGTCTAATCTTGGGAGTCAATCAATCTCCCGGTATAGGAAATAACAAGGAATTCAGATCGGATGGGGGATTGGCTGACCTCCGAATCTCGATTGTATATAGAACCTAAGGCCCGGTTACAAGAACTAGACTGAGCGAGATAAAAGGTGAAGTCGAATATAAGATGCATTGAATTGCAGAAGATAGAAAATCAACTCCACTCTTACTTCTGTTTCGCTCAGCTTCGGTTCTTGCATACGTGTCCAGTTTTCTGGTAACGCGGAGGTGAGTTCGATTCCCGGCCGATTACAATGAGGTCCCATCGCCCCTCTCCCACTTAAATGATTTCACATTTTCTCTCCACGCAAATTCGGATACAGTTACTCTAAATTTTGCGTGTGCATCCATAAACCACGTAAAACTGTTGAGAGAGAGAGAGGGAGTGTGGGTACATCACAGTGTTACATAACAAAAATATTATAATAAACTTATAACGTTGAAAAATATTTTTTTTTGAGTTGTATTAAATCTGAGTCCCTCTTTTAGTGTCAATAAATATTGATTCCCAATGAAATAATGACATTAACGCTTGGTGTGAAAAGTTAGGTAACATAAGTTGAAAAGGGGGAAGCGGTTGATGTAAAGCTAAGTGTCTATTTAATGTTACACGGGAAGAAGGGGGAGGGGGTTCAAAAAATAAGAAAATTCGTTACATGGTTTATAGATGTGTTCATCCCTACCCCATTTGTGTAATTAAAAATATGGGTTCGCATATATTTTGGCTATGGATCGACTTTTTTACGATTAGTTCTACAATTAATTATAATTATTTAAACAAAAGTTTTATATCAGTTTTAAGGAAAATTGTGTGATCATCATAAACACCAAACATGAATGCTGTAGAAATTAAATGTTCGAGAATAAACCCCCCTCTCCCCCCAATGTTATTTTGTTGAGCGTATTATCCACCACCAGCTACTGACAAGTGGGCATGAGTGAATCAAGGGGGGGAGGGGGGGGTCAATAATTACAGGCCTACTGCTCATCATTGCCTAACCTTGGCCATACAATGTATGGAGATATTCTACGACAAAGAGACTTAAACAAATTGCAGTTGAAAAAGCTATCAAAAGGAAATTGACCAACCACGTCCCACAGAGTTAAAATTAATAGTGCATTGATC
>CABFWB010001417.1:30178-48450 GCA_902151455.1 Timema bartmani
GGGGGGGGGGGTGGGGGGAATAGCCGAGGTTTATGCGACACAACATCAAGCTGTAGGTTATAAAACTGTCCCGCAGACCATTCGTGTTTTAAGACTAAAAATCACGAGCCCGGATATGTAACAATTACGAATGTTTATATGTAACAATCAAATTTTTTTTTTTCCAAATTTTCGAATGGATACAATTGAAGAGTTTTAACTATGGGGGATATCTTTAATAAATGTCGGAATTGTTACAATTACGAGATGGTACTTTTTTTACGATTCGTAAAAGATGAAATGTACCAATGACAAATTTTATATAGCGGTCAACATGTAATAACAATCCTGAATTGTTACACTTTCAAGTTAGTACTTTTAAGGATTCATAAACACTGAACTATTTGCTTTAAAGAACATCCTAAATTGTACCAATTCCGTTTTTTCTACAGGGACCAACATGTAACAAGAATTATTACCATTCCGAGTTGGTATTTCTGCCCCACCCCCTCCTCCCTGGTTAAATTAGATAAGGGGGCAGCTGTAAAATACGAGGGGGTGTATTTTTTTTTATTGAAACAAAGCGAACTATCCTTCCACTGAACCAGTGGCCCAAGGGAATAAAAGCGCAAACAAAAAAACAAGTTGCACTAATCCTTTTTTTATTATTACATGAAGTGTTCTTTAGGGTCACTGTGTTGACTATCAGCGAGATAAACTACAGAGAATCGGTATAAATGGAAATAAAGCAACATTCGCTAGAGAGACAAATGGTAACAGTAATGTTGGGTGTAAAAAGGTAGGAGGCTTCCCCGTCACGTTTCAGGGATCCAACCCCGACCTCTAGAGTCAGAATTAAACACCCACGTGCGCACCTAGCTTTATACAAGTGAAGAAGCCTCGAACCTCATCATGGGCCTGATAGTGAAGGATGATTAAAATATAATTAAACACTTTCAGATATTTCTAACTCAGTAACTAGGTTGCATACTACATATTATATAATTATACCCCAATTTTCTTATGAATGGACATATCTGACAGCTTGAAAAAGTTACTAGATCTTCTTTCACGTATTCACACATCAATTCATGTGATTTCCAGCTGTCACTTTTTATAGTTATTATCAATAAAATAATACGAATGATAAATTAAAATGTTACCAATGCTGACCGTAAAATATATGTTTGTAAAAGGTTCTCAAAATGTATTCGTAAGAAATTCAAGATTTATTTATACCTAGTTTTAAATATTTGAAAGTTTTCAATTAATATTGCCTCATCCTGTAATTTCCTTCATGACACAATCCAAGTGATATGTTCTGCAGCTACCGCTTTGGCGTTCTAGTGTTCATTTTGATAATTGCTAAAATAATATTTAAAAAAAAGGTTAGATAGTGGGCTTTTATACATGTTGAGCCTTCAATTGTTTTCATTATATCTTATAACAGTGTAAATGTAGTGACATATTATTATATTTGACATTTCTCGTTTCTTCATTTCGTAATAGCTATCAGGTGGCTAGTTAGTCTGGATGTTTTACGTTTGTTCCAAGCTGCTTAAGCTGGATTTATACTATGCGTGAATTCGTGATTCGTAATTTGCGATTCGTGTTCAATGCTCGAATAGTGTGAATACCTAAATTCGTATTTTTAGTGTTTGCGATGCGTGATTCGTTATTCGTCATTCGCGGTTCGTTGCGATTCGCCAAGGGAGCGGTTTTTGAGCAGAGATCAAAGGAAACGAATCACTCGTGGTGCGTGATGCTTGAGTGAGCGGTGCAGGGGCTACATTATGCGCGTAGGTTCGTGAGTTATTCGTTGCGGGAGACAAAGCGAGCGAGGGGTTGAAACTAGCAATGGAATTCGCTTCAGGATTGATCTTCGATTGTGGGTTGTACATCTTCGAGTATTTCATATTGAAATGACAAGCGAAACAGTCGAAGCATTTTAAGATTCTTTTGGCTACTGTCGAGTATAATAAAAATTGCGCGAGCAGTGGCCACACTATCGTCTCTAATCGAATCCTCAAACATCGTCGCTCCTCAAATCCTCACCAAATAAACATACTACTTCTAACTAACGTCAGTCGTGATAAACTAAAGTTCAAGTTTTCTGGCGTGTGCCGGCCCCTCGAACCCAAGCAGCGAATTACGAACTAAGAATCAGCGCATAATGTAGTCACCCCAGTTCGAGCAGACGAATTACGCATCGCAAAGCCACGCATAGTCTAAACGCGGCTTAAACAGGTGACTCGCACCTACCCGAGTCCAGGTAGCAACACCGTCATTCGGTTCAACCGATTAACCGGGAAATTAGATACAAGATTAGGGGTCAACCATAAACCACGTAACGCATTTTCCTCAACTTTTTTTTACACCCCACCCCGCTCCTATGTAACATCAAATAGACATTTAGCGTGACCCCCTCTCCCCTCTTCAACTTGCGTTACGTAACTTTTCACATCAAGAGTAAATGTCATTATTTCATAGGGAAGCTTTTGTGACACTAACAAAAGGACTCAGATTTAATAAAACTCTGAATCAATAATTTTAAATCTTGAATAGATTATTTCAAAACATGAACAGTAATATTATTTTTCCAACATTATATAAATTTAAGATTAATGTCTGTGTTACGTAACACCGTGATAGACCCATACTCCCTCCATGTAACACCATGTAGTTACTATAGATCAATATCCCTCTACACCCCTTAACATTGTTACGTGGTTTATAAATAACTCCTTACGTTCGAACCAAAAAACCTATCGAAGTGCGATTTTCTACATTCTTCATTTTGGGATCAGTGAAATTATTGTCAATTTAATATATATATTTTTTATTTTAAAATAGTTTTCTTTTATGTTGTACTTTTTAAAATCCTGTATTTTAAAGTGAAATAAAGGAATACCCCGGCACTTCACACTTACGACGCTAAAAGCCACCATTATTTATTTTTACTTCATACTTTGATTTACGATTTAGAGTATAAACGTTCAGCCTATCGTTGAAAGCATAAATTAACTTTTGTTGACACCAACCTTGAGGGGGAAACATTTAAGTGTTCATGAGACTTATAAATATAACAAGAATAAATTCAAACTGTTAGAATGAGATTTATATATACATGCGTACGCGTTTCTTAAACTGTTATTAACAAAGTTATAACAATTATTACATTCATTCTTCCCTCTTTTATGGACAAACTCCTTCAATGAAGGCATTCAATATCCAAACAATTTTCGGGGCAGACACCTCTTTCCACCCCTCAAAAAAAATTGATTTTATTTTAGGGAGGTTGAAGACTAGCTATAGTAATACATTTTAGAGTCTGATTTAAATAGGAAGGAACTTTTTTTAACACAAATAAAAGTTGTGAAATCAATTTCCGGTCATATTTTCTGGGTTCAGGTCCAGAGGACCTGGGTTCGATCCACAGATTTATCTGTGAAGCAATGGGTCTGGAACGGGGTAAACTCAGCCTCTTGAGGGCAAATGAGGGGCTACGAAAATATAGAAAGTGGTTCCGGTCTGGAAAACTGAGATTAACGGCCAGAGGGCTCATTGTACTGACCACATGGTACTCTATCTACATAATTTAGCGCTATCTTCGCCAACAGACGGCGGCCACTCTGACGGTATAGCTCGATTGCGGACTGAAGCCACGGAGCTGTTTTGGACATATTTCATCATGAGTGAAATATGGGTTTCCCCTTTCACAAAAAGAAATCAACGGCCGGAGGTCTGGGTGTTGTGTGTATTGTAGATTTAAGTTAGTTTATAAATCGTGTGTTGATAGGATCAGTCGGCTAAGAAAGCACACGTTATAAATACATCAAATAATAATTTTAAAAAATTGGCCACAAATAAAATATGATTGTCTTTTCTAAAAGTTTCTTCCAATATGAATCTGAAGTATAGTGACGAGTTGAGCTGTCAGCTAAAAGGGCTCTTCATGTACCACTCCGACTGTACATCGCTTCTCGACCTTGGTCAGGTCTGCATGTCCTCTCCCCTTGACCAGGACACGTCGTTCGTCCGCAAGCCTCAACTTCCCAAACGGACGAGGGAGCGTTCGTTCGTTAGTTGACTCTCGCAGCCCAGGCCGGCCTTGGTCGACTTGTTTGACATCAATTGGGGTCGAACCCATTAGATTTACGCTCTTTTGAATGTGTGGACATCTTAGCAATTGAAACACGGCCGGTAGGAAATGTCCGCCAAGCACTATTTGCCCAAGCGTGAGAGTTTCTAACCACTGATTTAAATCAGTACGTGACTTACAAACTGGGTTTGAAGACACGAACATCGGATCCTGAGGCGAACACTTTACCCCAAGATCACCAAGGTCGACACACGACATATAAAATACCGATGGCTTAAATCTAGAAGAGACGCAACATCCAGCCCCCGGCCGTTAAATCTTCACTGTATAAAGGAGAAAGACACATTTCACAAATGCTAAATATTTCGGCCATACCAGTAATCGAAGCCGTGACGCTACCCACCGTAAATGATACTATTTACTATATGTTGATACACACACTGATTTCACCAACTCAATTTAAACCGAGAATGGGTTTAAAACAATCCTGGACCATACAATAATCTACTAGAGACTTTCTTTCACACAAGCAGCTCAATTTCGAAACCACATTCACATACTTAGGTATTAAATCTCGAGATAATATGGTGAACTGCTTCTTTCTCATCACTTGTGCCTCTTTCCTACAATAACTTGCTTAATTAGATGCACATATCAAACCTTGAGAACTTAGACTAGACCTCTTCATATTCTACTGAAATATACTTTCCCTTAATAAACTTTCCCTCGATACTTTTAATGTCATTCCGCCAGTTTCAATTTACCGTCACTTTTTTTTAGCATCGCAACTACTTATTTATACGCCTTTGTACTAACTTCGCTAATGAATTGTGGATGAGGAAGGTTGAATTTAAAGGAAGTGTACCCGCATTTTCGTGGAAAACCATTTAGGGAAAACCAACAACCGTTACACCCGACCAGGATTAAAACCCCGATTTCCCGTGACTTATTATGTCATAGTACCCAGATCGGTGGGCACGCGGACAAGGGTGTCAGATTACTATCACCTGTTAGCGAGGTGGTCAAGGTTCGAAACCAGGCCGAGCCTAACAAGGTTTGTTTTTCCCCCTAAGTTGTTTCCGGCTCTCCCTTCATGCAAATGCGTCTATCCTTGCTTAAAATTCTACCTTCATCTACACCAGATTAGTGGAAATAATCTGGTTGTAAGACGCAGTGCACGCATAAAAAAAGTTTTTATTTGTTTAAATTTTGTTGTCTTATTATTTTGATTTTAAATCAGGTTTACTGCACACGTACATAGGTCTAAGGCCATCAAGTTGGATAATGTACTTAATTAATTCAATACATGATTGTGTACGACCCGCTTCGGTTGTCGCATGGTCTAAGGAAGTGGTTATCAACCTTTTCTTTATTACGATACACTATTTATTATTTGTTTTGAGTCTTCGCGCACATTGAACGTGCAAGTTAGAAACACATCGAAACTCGCGCATGCGCAAAAATACTTCTTTCAGTTGAACAGAAAATGAGAGAGAGTGTGTGTGTAGGGATGTGAAAAAAGTATCGATACCTTAACTAATATCGTTATTTTCCTTTCGATACTAGTATTTTTACTCGATACTGATATTAGCACCGGTATCGGAAGAAACACCTTTTTTGCTATCTTCACTCATGTTGGGATTAAATGTTTACTAAGGTGGGCATTGGAGGAAGAACATGTAATACGATTTCTCAATTCTCACTCATTTTCTGCATGACAAGCAAGAAGCAACTCTAGCATTCAATCTATTTTGGCTAATTGTAATTCATAGCTGTTCTTTCATCTTTTATTATTTGTCAATACAGCCTGACGGGGGAATGGCGACCAGTCTTACTACCCCTTCCTTTATCGATAAACACGGACACGGTCATCACAAACTAAAGAAGCTTTTGTAGAGCTCAATGAACTCATACAACTCAAGGGTGCCCCCAAGCAAACGAAGCAGAAAAGTTTATGTCCGTTGTTTAAGCAGATGAAGCAGGGCCAGGTGTCAATTTTTATATTGTTTGTTAATAGTTAATAATATATCTTGATAGAGTATATAAACGAGGAATGTAGTTAAAAGATGGTATCTCCCAGAAGTGAATTATGGAAGTTTTCCAAGAAGTTGGATAGCAAGCATCTTTTTGTTTTAAATTATTAAAAACCATTATAATTTTCAGTGTTTAAATAAACATAAAAATACAATAATTATTACTTAATAAATAAACATTTTTTCAGATTAAATTTCGCTACCGATACTTACTGTTATCGATACTTTTCTTTAGATACCACATCCCTATGTGTGTGTTCTCTATTCGACCACAAATATTGAACTCAAGTGTAAAGAAACGACAAAATTCTCAATTTTTTTTTAGTAACACGTCTTATTAGCAGTTCGGGTTATCCGCTTATGTACTAATTACACTGGTGGTTTTAGGAATTAGGATGGTTATATTTATATGAAGGGTACCCGCATTTGCGTGAAGGGAGAGTGGAAAACCAGTTTGTAAAAATCACCCTAAGTATGCCCGACCAAGATTCGAACCCCGATCTCCCCGCCATTGGCAGTCTAGTCTACTACGAGAGTGCGCTACTCTCGTAGTAGACTAGACTTAGACGTTTTGAGAGCTTCGCAGAGGGGTGGAAAGTATGAAACCAAATTCATTTATTTTTTGAACTACGTCCGTTCGGGCTAACCGCATATTTACACAATGGAATAAAACAGAGGAAGGTAAAATTCAGATTAATTTATCCGCATCTGCATGGAAGGAGAAGGGGGAACTATTTAGGGATTACCACCTTTAGTTGACCCAACCGAGTATCAAACCCCGATCGCCCTATCGGCGACCCAGTCTAACATTAGAATGACGCGTTAGAGCATGCGATCACCGATGCGGGTCAAGGTGCCTGGATATGTTTTTTATCACCGCGTTTTACTACCTCTTCAGGTGATACGCATGTTTGATAATTACTCTAATGGGGTAGGGATGAGGCAGGAAGTATTTTAGAGGTAATCTACCAGCACTCGCGTGGAAGCAGAGTGGGAAAGCATTTAGGTAAAAACCACCCTAAGTAGACCCGACCGAGATTGGAACCCCAATCTCCCCGTCATCAGCAGGCAGCAGGCAGTCGAGCTAATTAAATAACCAAACAAACCAAAGTATTGAAATACTAACGAAACAACCTGAACCTTGGAAGATATTTATTTAGCTTACAGCCGTACCGTCCTGGCACGAACACGCGCTCGTCAATAAGACAGTGTGTGTTCGTGCAGCGTCATACAAGGGAACATGGAATGCTCGTCACATGTCAACAGCTAACTGGTCTCTGTGTTGTTCAACGGTCAACACTAGGAACTTGGACAGGGTACAGCTCCGGATTGCGTCAGACAACAGGTCACACATTGCAAATGACACCTTCATTACCTCTTGATAAATAGCCTTACATGCTTGGAATTACTTCACCACCAGGTTATTCGCAGAGGTGTTTACACTAGTTGGGCAGGGATGAAGAAGGCGGAATTGAGAGGAAATGCATCCGAATTATTGTGGAGGAATATTGGGAAATTCTTTTAAGAGGAAAAATACAAAATCTCAGTACACCCAGGCTGGAATTCAAACCCTGACTTCCCATTCACTAGCAAACCAGACTCAATGAGCTTGAAATTTATACAAACTGTTACGATATGAAGTATTTATTTTCTGTCTCTTTTTAAATCATAGCACCGCGTCTTACTACCCGTTCGGGTTATACGCTTAAGTACTAATTACGCTAATGGATTAGGAATTGGGAAGGTTGAATTTAGAGGAAGTGACCCCGCATTTGCGTAGAGGGAGAGTGGAAAGCCATCGAGGAGTAACCACCCCCAGTTCATCCGATCGAGACTCGAACCTCCATCTCCCCATCTTCTGCAGTCTAGCTCAACACGAATCTAGCGCGTTAGCCAACTACGCCACCAAGGCGGGTTTCTGCCTCTTCATAGATTGCAATCATCGTAAGATCTTTTAAAAAAAATAAAACTCTATATTTTAATTATTTCTGACAAAATAATAATTACTCGATGATGGCTAATTTTTATTTGAACAAATCTAAACGATTGCAATGGCAATATTTCCTTACTTAGGCCTAACATTGAGCTTTAACAGTAAATTTTGTAAAGAACAAATGAATATGTCGAAACATAGAAAATAAATATATCTGTTTTATGTTGGGGCCTCCACACGTTTAAATACGTCCCTTCTTAGCCCGCATAACCACGTGTTCCCGAGAATTATTGCCCCTCTTCTTGTCGGTAGATACTGTCGGGGAATTCTACCCCATTCAAGGGACGGAACAAATTATCACCAGTCATTACTCAATATTGAAGAACATTCATTTATATCTGAAATTTATCAAGGCGCGGGCCCTTGGACGTAGGTGACCCCAATATCGGGGAATTCGTCCCTGGTCAACCAGCAGTATAATTCATTCACGATAGGTCTTTACCTGGATGACAGTTCAAAAATCATATGTTTAGGTTTTAGGTTACCAACACTTGTAAAAGAACACTGTTTTGTTATGAATGTTAAGTTTTTTAATTAAATGTTATATTTTACATTTAAAATAACTTAAACTTAAGTTTTCTCACATTATTTCATTACTTTTAACAATTTCTTTTTACCCAATCCGAAACAATATTTTAAACATATATTAAAAGTACCTATTCTTTGTTTTGGAATGTTATCTATGATGTGTAATATAGTGCATGCATTAATACCTTTTAATAAAGGCATCGTATTTACTTGGTAAAGATAAAATATTTGTAATTTATTTTATATATGATTAACTATTTTATTATTAGTTTATTGTTTTTAGAAATATTTAACTGAATAAAATATAATCGTCTGCTGCGAGGATACACCATTTTAAACAACTTGTCCGCGTCATCATCAACCACATGGCTAATATTCGTTGGTCGCCATTTTAAAGCCATATTTGTTAGACCTTTTGTGAAAGTGCTCGGAATAATAATTATTTTAACTTGAATAGAAGGATAAATAAGCTTTGTGGACGACCTCAAATAAATATTAAGACTTTGTTTAATTTAAATATATTTCATAGAATTTATTACTGTGCGCGTTTATTATATTTTTAACTTTAAATTAAGTCTCTAGTTTGTTAGGTACACGCCTTACTCTAACTTATAATAATTTATAACTAAGTTAAATTACCTTTTATTTTAATTATTGGGCTTCTGTATTAACGTAAAAAAACTTAATCCTAGATCATATTACTAATTATTTTAAGAATAACTTTGTGTATACAGATATTTTCTCTTTAGTTCGAATACATATTAGGCCTAATTTGGTTAATTTTAATCTTACTTTAATCTAACTTTAATCTAACTTTAATCTAACTTTAAACTTTTATCTTTTATCAAACTTAAATATAAGTTTAATCTAACTTTAATCTCACGAAATTTTATAAGGGGTTCTTTTTATTTGTGGATAGATTTGTGTGTGTTTTTTTGATAATGAGTTCCCAGGAGAAAAAAAGAAGAGAAGTTACAGATCACCAAGTCATTCAAAAATTTCAATTTCAAAATTCTTTGAGGCATAATATTGGCCTAAATTACTGTGGTTAACTATCACATTACTCTACATAACCATATGTTTTCATAACAGCTGTCCCAAGTGACAGTGGCAGATATCAGCTGTTGGCGTAGTGATATTTTAGGGACTATTTTTTAGTTACTTTTTGAGCTGTCATCCAAGTAAACTTAGGTCGTGAATAGCGTATAGACAGCGTAAAACTAGAGATGGGTCGACTCCTATATTTAAACAATCTAAATCCGAATCGATTTTCGAATCAGAGATCTTTAAAAATGTACAATTTTAGTTAAAGTGCAAATATTTAAAATATAACTTTAAAAAAAAAGTTGTTTAAGGCTTGGTGTCAATGACAAAAGTTATTTTGTTTGTCGTGTCTATTACGTCATAATTATGAGATTAAAAAAAAATATTAATACAATTTTGTCCTTTTTATGGTGATTTTATAATTCTCACAACTAAACAAGTTTTTATAATATCTTTTACCAAGTCCTTAAAATTGTTATTTGAATTCAAGGTCTTCATAATTAATGTATTCGAGATAATTTTTCGAATACCATGGGATTCAAAAGTTCCCATCTCTACATAAAATATATTAATTCGTTTAAAATACAAAGCACCAAATTTATGGTTCTGCAAAGAAGCAAAAACACACATTTCCAACTAAAATAATCTCTACAAGAACTATTTTGATGAAACATTTTTTGTTCCGAATGGATTTTTGTTATATGTCCAGAAAAAAGTGTATTTATACTAGCCAAAATTTTAATTCCTGGAGAAAGGTTTACAATGCTTAGCGATAAGTACGTTGTTCTAGGTTAAGTTAGTTTGTAAGCTTTGTGCTTACAGAGACTTGATTTTGATAGAAAGCACAGAGTATTAAACGCTGAAAGTACATAATTGTTTTTTTACTGACAGTCGCGCTAGAGAAAGAGCATGTACAGTAGTTCTCTTGAAAAGCTTACCTGTTAAAATCTTGGCTGAGGAATTTAATTAACATACGATTAAATGTTTACTAGAAAATACCAGGTGAACAAACACTTTGTAATGAGCTAAAGAAAGAAACAAGCTTGTGTCGAAAGCGTTCTGTGAATTTCAAATATGTTTCCTCTGAATGAAATGAGTTTTAGCAGAATTTTAATTAACTATACAGACACAAATAAAGATGACCTTACAGGTATCAGCAGTATTCTCTTCTACTATTTATCAAACAACTAATAAATATAATCACTTTTAAAGACGTTCGAGTTAAATGCATACATTAATGGGATAGAAACGAGTAAGATAGGATTTGAGAGGAAACGTACCCACATTTGTGTTGAGAGAGTGAGAAAGCGTCTAGGAAAATACCACCAACCGGGATTCAAGGCCCTATCCCCCGTAATCAGCAATCCAGTCTAACACGGGAGACACGCGTTAGACCATGCGACCACCGATAAGGATTATAATGATATTATCAGGACTTTTTTTTAAGTGGTTTAACTCAATATTAAATTTTCAGGTGACCTGGCGGTCTAGGGGTAAGATGTCGGACTTCTGCGCTCGGGGTCCGGGGTTCAATCTTCGGTCCTGGCACAGATTTATCTGATTGCCAAACCTTTCCTTAACCTTTGACAAGATGTGTATTAATCACAACGTGTGAATGTGAGGAATGCCAGGCCTCCACCGTGGTTCGGATTGCACGTTCAACTGTAGGTCCTCCATTTCATCTCACAACCACCCTACCAATACACATTAGTGTAAGTGCGTATAACCCTTACGGGTAGTAAGACTCTGTGCTAAAAATATTAGATTTTCGATTTTATAGTTCACACACACAACAAAGATGCCAATATTTGACCATAAGTTTTTTTAATAAATTTTATCGCGAAGTTTATTTTGTATGAAGCGGCCTAGTACCCGTCCGGACTCTCGGTCTATCTATACGTTTTTTTTACGATCGCGTCCAACTACCTGTTCAGGTTATACACATTTATGATAATTACTCTAATGAGGTAGAGATGAGGAAGCAAGCATTTTAGAGGTAATCTATTCAAATTCGCGTGGAATGAGAGTGGGAAACCATTTAGGAAATGCTACCCTCAGTAGACCCAACTGGAATTAGAACCATAATCTCCCAATCTTCAGATGATCAATTTAACAAGTGAATGACCTTCGATGGCCGCGTGGTCTAACGCGCTAATATCGTGTTGGACTAGACTGCCGAGGACGGAGAGATCGGGGTTCGATCCCAGTCGGGTGCACTGAGAGGGGTTTTACTAAATGGTTTTCCACTCTATTTCCCAGCAAATGTGTGTGCACTTCTCTAAATTAAGCCTTCCTAATCCCTAACCCAAGTGAATGACGCCTTAGACCATTCGGCCACTGAAGCTAAGAAGGCACTAATAAGGTAGAGTAAGAAAAATAGTATTCAAAGGAAATGTGTCCAAATTTGCATTAAGTAGCGGGTAAAAGAGGGAAAACAATCTCAGTGCACCCGATCGGGATTCAAACCTCATCCTTTCCGTAAGAGACAAACAACAATAAACAAGAACCACGCCTTTATAAGCATAGGCCTTCAGTGCAGGTAGCAAAGGTTATTAATAGCTTAATCTATGATGTAGGGATTAGGATAGTTTGGATTAAGTGCATCCACATTAACTTGGAGAGAGTATGGGAAAAAGAACTAGTAGCACATACAGCCGAAATTCTAAAATCGACCTCTGTATCATAGATGTGTATATATTTTTATTGCGTGCGATCCTGACGTCTTAGACTATGTGGCCATAGGCCTGTAATAAACTTCCACTATCAAAGAGTCTATAGTACGTTTTACTCTAGAATAGTCGAGCAGAAATTCATAAATGCCAAAAACCAAGTGGGTTTATAACGTAACTGGGTGGAGCTGTCCGGCAGTAGAACAAACAGAAGAGGATGATACAAATTCCAGGACATCCTTGACGGATATTAAGGAACTGTTGAGATCACCATGTGAAGAAAATTGAACTTTATGTAACTATGTTTGTATAGAAGCAAGATTTGATTTATTTTGGCCACTGGAATGTTTTGCTATAAAACCCGGAAAACTACTGCCCTTTACTCGCGTTCCCTACAAAGGTTTATTTGTCAATGGATTAATATAGTGCATTTTATATTACAAAGCCAGTTCTAAAGCCTAAGTTTACTAATTGGGTAGCAGAATAAACACGTAAGGAAAACAAAATTTTTCATTCGCCCTTTTCGGGATAGAATCCAATACAAGTACGAAGTGTTTTATTGAAACAATCTTTATTTGCTCTTCTAGCCACACGTGTTGATTAATCGCAAGGGGATCGATTTGGGCTGGTGTGATTCCGCTCTCGATTGTTAACAGTTTCAACTTTAATTAGATCCCATGTATCGGGCACGATGGCGCAATGATTGACGTGCAGAGTTCAATTAAGATAGACCGGTAATTTGAAAAACTAAATACGGAGCTAATCGGTGTGATAACTTTTTCCGGTTCATAATGACAGATACATGTATACCCCTCTACAGTGCGTTCCACTCTTAGATTATAGTGCATGCACTTACTGACAAATAATTACACCCACCATATCTTTTTAGGCCATAGGTTTAGCAGTTTCGCGAGAAAAGGCCAGTGTTTTTACAGTTTTTATAACAACACTTTTTTTTACCAATATCAATTAAATATTCCTCAAAAGTATAGACATAGAGTTTAATTTCTTCACATGGTGATCTCAACAGTTCTTTAATATCCGTCAAGGATGTCCTGGAATTTAATGACAACTGTTTCTCTTCATTTAAAAAGTTTGTCACCCGCTTCGGTGGCCACGTGATCTAACACGCTACTCTCGCAGTGGACTAGACTGCCAATGACGGGGATATTAAGGTTCGAATCTCGGTCGGGTGTACTGAGGGTGGTTTTTCCAAAATGGTTTTCCACTCTCCCTACATAAATGTGATTAATTTTGGCCAGTAAAATGTTTTGCTATAAAAACTTCAAAAACACTCACCTTAATTCGCGTTCCCAACACTTCCACCTTAAGGTTAGTAGCGGTTAAGAATTTCACATGAATACAACGGTAGAATTTGCGTCAGAGTTTTGAGCCTCCACCCCCTTAATTTCGTTATGACCTTGTGGCTATTAGCAACCTAAGCTAGCATATTTAAGTAAATAAGGGATTAGAGTGAAACACGCTAGCACGCATCTAACTCTGCAAGTAGAGCATTCTTATACACAACAGCATGATGATTAAATTTAATTAACTACCTTAGCACTTGCCTGGAGAGAGGATGGAAACGCACAATGTGAGGGGAAAACAATCCCCGGCCTTCAAGAACCGAATAAAATATCCCCCCCGCTAATTCTACTTTCTCTCAACCCCTTAGAGAAAGAAAATATTGTAATAGTAAAAAAAAATCTAACTCGAGACTTTGATGGATGTCGACGTTTCATGACCTCCTAAACCCGAAAAATAAAAAAAAGTTTATTTTTCAATTCCATCCGTTCTTCTGTCTGTTACTGGGAATGGAGCCGAAACCATTTTACCAATCAGGCTAAAACCTAGTACCTAAGTATTTCATAAGGTTCCCCTGAGGAGTTTTTTGGAGTTAGATATCCAACTCTAAAATTAAGGGTAGGTTACTTAAGGGCGATAAGTGAACAAAAATTCTCAAAATTTGCTCTTACAATTTTGATTCAAATTCGTATACAGGCATTGTTTAACATTATCCTACAAATAAGATGATTCATTTCATGGCTACATATACACTACACTACATATACACTATACATAATCGGAAATTTCAAATTTTGTTCATATCTGCGCACTCTTTGAGATACGAAATAACTTATCATTGCCAAGTTGTAGAACTGAAAATAAACAACTTTTATTTGAAAGAATATTTGATAAAATCTACACTTTCCGAGTTATAGACAGAAATAATTTTTTTAAATAGAGCTTTGAGAAATGGGGAGTTGAAAATGCACAGAACAAATAATACGTTTCATCTGATAGGTACGAGGTAAGTAGAAACGAGAATAAACGTACCTGCATTTGCGTGGAGAGAGAGAGTGAAAAGTCGTTTAAAAACCATTCTCGGTACACCCAGCTGGGATTCGAACTACGACCTCCCCGTTTCCTAAAAAAAACTTGAGCTTGAAGTTCAGGCCACGTGCTAGCCGACGCAACTGCTAAATTAATCAACTGTAACAGGATTTCTGCGATGAACGAAGGAAGGGAGAAATGCACAGGAATTTGCTCAGAACCACCTACGAAAATTCTTTCAGGTAGAACAATAAAGTTGTTAGACTTACGGTTCCATGCCAGTTAATTAAATAAAGATTTAAGAAAATGTAGCATTCACCCAGGGAAAGAATCAGTAATCTCAACGCGGGCCCGGTCGGTAATGAATTAAGGTTTCCTGAGTCAAAGCCCTTAACCCGAACCGTGCAGCTCGCCCTGCCCCGTTGTAGGTAGATAAAGTTTATCGATTGTTATCGGTGGAATCTAAACTGGCTAGAAAGAGTATCTCGATGGACTATAATTTTTTTATCCTTTCTATAATAAATCGGTATGAAACTACACGAAAGCGAAAATACGTCAATAAAATAAATCAAAATAAGTACAACAAAGCAGAGGGAAAATATCGGGTGGGAGAGTGGGGGGAATAATCTGAACGGTCCTATTTTCTAATGGCCCTACCACTCTTTTGCTTTACTTTGCCGATTCTGGTTTATTTTCATTTCCGTAGATGTTCAAACTGATTTATTATAGGTAGTGAAAAAGTTTGCAAAAACTGCTCCACCTATCTAAATCTACCCAGGAAGTATTTCAGGAGTTGATGGGGGACCAACCCTACAGGAAAGCCTATTTATATAATATGGTAGGCGTACATATACCTAGATTTTTTTACGTTGTAACGTTATTTGCCACCCTACCATGTATTTCCCTATATTTTTCAAATCTTTGTAAATAGTTTCCAATTCATTTTCATTTGAAATTATGTTGCCGGTGTGAAAAATGATACTATTTACATCCATTCAAAAAATAAAAGGACGGAAGGAAGACCATCTCAAACACGGTTTTAAATAATTTAAATAAGGAATTTTGACCTAAGGAAGAACACTTACCTTTTATTAAACATATTAATTATCTTTCTAAGAAGTTTGTTGACTCTTCTATTTATTTTCAATGACAGCCATGATTTATTTCAAGGCATGCGCACTGTGCGGATTTGGTAAAACAAGTGAGTGGCGGGTCTTGCGATTGTAAAAGAATTAAGAAAAGAAATAAGACGTGATGTATATATCTCCAAAATAGTGCGCATTTCAATTATGACAGATAGAAATAAACATTTTAATTCTTTTAAGAAAATTTTTTTGTTCATATTCATTGACATATATTTTAATATTTATATTAAATTTGTATTTTATTTTATATTCATCTCTAGTCCATAGCCAACATTTTATCTTTTGTTTTAATGTATTAGTTTTCTCTTTGGACTTGGAAGAAAATAGAACGTTTTTAAATTTGATTCATGGAACACTTTCTGAAGAAGATTAGTGGTGGCTTCATTGGCTTTTTTACATGAAGCAAAATCTGTGTAGCTCCTGACTAAATTTAATTTTAAAGTGGAACAACTAGAGACGGTTTATTTCTTCAAATTGTGGACGAGTTGGAATAAATAAAAGGAAACAGATTTCAGAAATTCGTGCTGTTTCAACATGGACGATTTCATTGGTGAGATCCAGCCAAATCTTCAATTTTAAACATATTTCTTTCTCTCTTTTTATCAAGCGACCAGGATTTATGCAAAAACTTTCAGAAAAGACTAAATATATTCAGAATATTTATCTATTTCAGAGAATTAATTAATATTTTATTTTATGTAAAAATATTAATTCTATTGATTTCTTTTTCTCTTTCCTCAACAATACTATTTTTTTTTGTCTTACTCAAAACTATATATACTATATAAGTTTAGCCTATATATTTTTTTCTTTCACTCTAGTATTATATATTCTTAAACTCCTAAATTTAACCATGTTCGGAGATTGTTATTTTACTTGATTAATTTTGTTTAAGAATTTATGTAATACCATATTTTTTATTTTTTATTTTGTCAGATTAGCATTATATTTATTCGGAATTCCATAGGTAGGATTGGGGTGTGGTAAAAGGTAAACAACAACAAAAACAACAACAATAACAATAATAACTCCCAATAGTTTCAATAATTGTATTTTTTTGTTGTAATTTAAGTTAATACACTTTGTTTTAGTGATTCATTTTATTTAAATTATTCATGTTTTATTTTAAGTATTCTTTCAATTCTTGCAAAGATTCACAGCACACCATTATTGTAGGTAAGGTAGTGTCATTATCATTAACATTGTAATATCCAGAAAACGTTCCCGAGTACACCCAGTGGTCTCGAGTTTTAAGGATCATCGTGCCTCTGTCTAAATTTGCCGAGATAAAGATATTTTATTATTATTATTTTCTCCTAGATCCTAGGAGTGGCGCCCAATAAATACATAATTTTATTCATACCAACGTTACCTTTCGTTGTGTAAAAAGGATTAGGAAGACTCAAACTAGTATTTTTTTTAAAACGGTCAACATTGAATATATTTCACTGTATTATTAGCGTTATTTTATTGAGTATTGATAATACCTATCAAAATTAACAGCCACAGATTATATGGCATGACGTGTGAATAAGCGACAATATAACTAAATAACTTTTTCTAGCTGTCAGATGTTCATTCGTAATGAAATTGGGGTATAGGTCGAATAGCCCTTGGTTTGAATTTAGAGCCTTAAAAACAATAATGTACTTATAGTAGAGTACCTACTATTTATAGCTATTGTATTGTACCTTTATTTTAATATTGTTTAAACAGTAAATGAAACAAAGCTAATAAAGTTAATAATGAACATTATTTCAATTAGTTGGTTACACTTTAAACGGGTTTTACAAATAGACCTAATTATGTCTTAAACTAGTGAAATGTGGGAAGTTTAGTTTTGAATGTGACACCTTAATTGAAAAATTATTTAGTGGAAGGTTAATTTGTTACAATTGAAATGGTTTTACAAATATTTAAGGACTGAAAGTGGATCAAAACATTAAAAGTAGAATTACACTAAGATAAAATATTAATAGAATAAGTTAAAGAATTTACTAATTAGGTATTAAAACTAAAGTGGTTTTTACATAAATGATTAATTTAAAATACAGACTAAAATATATATACAGTAAAACCTTGGATTGCGAGTAACTTTGTTTGCAAGTGTTTTGTAAGACGAGCAAAAATTTTCAATAAATTTTAACTTGATAAACGAGCGATATCTTGCAATACGAGTAGTACTACGGTTACGCTTTGTCTACCGAGCAGTGTCATTGGATAGGTTCTTTGTTAAAGTCGCACAAAAAGAAAAAAATTCCAGTGAGCCAACATATAGCGGTGATTCCGTTAGTGACAGTGAAAGTCGTCCTAAACAATAACACAACTCCTCCTCTCATCACTCTTGTCCACCTCACACCAGCCACCATTAAATTTAATTAATAAATTTGATTACAGTACAGTTACATTTAAATAACGAAAATAAAAAAGGTATTAATCATTTTT
>CABFWB010001417.1:49404-74191 GCA_902151455.1 Timema bartmani
CAGGTTTACCTCACTTGAAACATCAACATCATTTGACTATTTTCCAACTAACTTTTTCAAGTATGGTTTATAATTCATGATAATTGAAATTCAAATTTCAATTCATTCTAATTCCTGTTTGATTGTTTACACTCTGTATTTATTCCTTTTCACAATCATTCTACTGTATTCAATTTGATTTTACTTTCAAGATTTAGAACTGGCTTAAACTCTTATTAACTTTTAAATTAAAATAACTTGTGGGTTAATCCATTTTATTCAACCACATTTTATACTTTATAAAATTTTAATTATAAGGTTGTTCTGTTCAATAACGTCTGTTATTTAATTTACTATTGTGTACACTAATTTTTCATTCTTACGAATACGGCTATATGACAACACTTTATTTACTTAATTTTACTCATATCAATGTATGTTCTTTTTATGCTTTGACTTCAAATTAAATTAATTTTTACTCAACTACAATTTATACTTTATTAAAATTTAATTATAAGGTTGTTTCTGGTCAATAACGTCTGTTATTTAATCTACTATTGTGTACATTAACTTTTTCATTCTCATGAAATTACGGTTATATGACAACACTTTATTTACTTAATTTTTACTCATTCATTGTATTCTTTTTATGCTTTGACTTTAACTAAATATGTTTTAACTTATTAATCTTCAATTTCATTATATTCAATTTTAGCATTCATTTATCTATATTATCAAGCATTATCTAAGTCTGTATATTATTTAACCTTAAATATTTGTAAAACCAGTTTAAGTGTAATAAATAACTTTTCCCTAAATAATTTTGTAGCTAAGGTGTCACATTTAAAACATTATAGCTTCCCACATTTCACTGGTATAAGACTTGACTATTTGTAAAACCTGCTTAAAGTGTAACCAGTTAATTGAAATCATTTCCTCCATTATTAACATACACGCCCCTTACTAAATACTCTTGGAATGTTTTCTGAAATGTTAGAGTAAATTTAAGTTTTGTCAAGTTTCAAGGAAGGGGATCAGAGGGTTGGGGGGTGGTTCTACATCGTTGACGTCACCCTTGTTTAAGCAGCAATGATTATAAAAGAGGTAAGAGCAACTCAGTATGAATCAACTGGCTCTTTGTACTGGGAATAATTTAATTATCGCTGTCTTCAAACGAAAGGTAGTGGTAGAATGGTAAGTCAGCTCACTAACTGTGTAAAGTTCATTCTACAGTCGGATTTCATCGACCAAAAAGAGAAGGCTGGTCCATGGCCATATTTACCTATAAAAGAGTAAAATTATTATATTTTTGTTTAGTTTGGTATTTTTAGAAAGGCCGGGGTAAGGGGGGAGGGGGCGTGAGATCAACGCCCGAAATTAACATGCTAGAGATGAAGTTTAGGAGCTTTCGATATGGGAAACAAGATCGTTAGTAGGTTACAGCTCGCACCTGTGGGCACGCAGACTAGGGCACCAATATTGTACTGTATGGTTTTTACACCAACGGCGAAATTGGGGTTCGAATATCGACCGGGTGTGCCGAGGCGTTTCTTCTTTTATTTCTTCTCACTCTACTAACAAGCAAATGCGGGCACATTTCCTCTTAATTATATCTTCCGCATCCCTACACCACAAGTTAAAACATCGGTTCGCGGCATAAGACTTCAACCTAATAAGGTATGGTTTGCCGGTAGTGAAATGTCAGAGTTCCAATCCCGACTAGGTGTATTAAAAATGAATTTTTCTTAAATGGTTTTTCCACGCGAATTCTGAAACATTTCTTATAATTATACTTTCCTCACCCCTACCCTGATAATCCATTATTGTGTCTGTGAACGAATTCTATCGTATAGAAAACATCTCTGTATTACGTACGGAAACTAGTGTGATATTTCCCAAGTAACGAAAGTCGTCATTGTTGGTACAAAACGTCTTTACACTGGCGGGAGAGATTAGTTTGAAGCTAAGAGTCCCTATTCATCTTCAGATAACCCCTAACCTATATCTTGACTTTCTTACGACATTTGTTACATGTCCTTTCTGTCATCGACTGGTTATTAATTAATTAATAACATCTCTGCAGTTAATTGGATATAAAATAAAACAAAACTAGCGTGCGTGCGTGCATGTAAGAGTGTGCGTGTTCTGAAGATGGCATCGAGAAAAAGATCCAGTGCATACATAACCGCTTTTCTAAATTACCTGAAATTATAACAGAGTTGGAGGCTCAAAGTAATTCCTTGCAATGCCCACCTTCTCTGATAGATCAAATTTCAGTAGCATTGTCTTCAGAAACTCAAAGTGTTGCTAAAATTGCATTTGATAGGCTTTGTCAGGTATTAATTTAAAAAAATCCTGATTACAAAACAGTCTATAAAATTAGCAAAATGTTGTCTGGTGAAAAAACTGAAATACAAGAGGAATTCACCGAAAAAGAACTGTGGTGTTTTTCACATGCGCCTGTGACATCATGCGATCTCGAAAGGACATTTTCACTGTTTGAAAGAATTCTTTAGTGACAAACATAGGAGATTCACAGAAGAAAATCTCAGTATGACTTTCCTTGTATACTGTAACAACCATAAATCAGGTGAGATTCTCCACAAAACAAATAATTTAGTTGATTCTTGTTCATTTGTTTTTGCATATTATGATGCATATTATTTTTATATATTTTTAGAGCATGTTTGCATGCATATTCTACTATTTGATTGTGCATAAAAATCCGGGCTCTATTAATCACTCCAGGCAGACACAATAATTCACTTTTTAGAATAAACGATGTAAAGGCAAGTCATTACTTATAAATTAATCACAGTTACGTATCTCAATAAATCTAAATTAATATATGTGTAATCCTCATGATAAAACAGAGGTAGGAGACGTACCTACCTGGCGGACGAATACAAGACAATAGAGTCGTATCGAGAACGATCAAGGCGTACATGGAGTCAGTCAGAATCTGAACCCGTGACTTACAAACAGCGGAAAGTGAGACCAGTGAAACTGTTTTACCATATATTTAATCGAATACAACTTTCTTACTCACTTATTCTATGTTTATTACAGCAACTACAAAAGTACGTCATCTATACCTAACTTGAGCTAGTTCTATCCAGTCCAACTCATTACACCCTATCTCTTTCAGGTCCAGTTTAATGTTATCCTCCCATCCACGTCTAGGTCTTCCCAATAGTTTCTTCCCATTAGGTTTGTCAGTCAGCACCCTGAAACCCGCTTCGGTGACCACATGGTCTAAGGCGCTACTCCCACAATAGACTTGACTGCCGAAAACGGGAGATCAGGGTTGAATCCCGGTCGAGTGTACTGAGGATGGTTTTCCACTCTTCCTCCACGCAAATACGGATACAAATCTTCTAAATTCAACCTTCCTAATTCCTAACACATTGGTGTAATTAGTATATAGGCGCACAGCCCGAATGGGTAATAAGGCGCAGTGCTAAAAAAATACCCTGTACACGGTTCTAAATTTGAATACAACACAAATGAAAAATAGTTATTTTAAAATAAAAAATGTACTAAACTGATCCCAATGTGAATGTTGTCGAAGCGAGCCATGCACGACACCGCAATTGGATAAGTTTCCTGGTTTGAGCGTTATCGTGTAGCCCATCTAATATTCCGGTTAATCGGGTGTGAGATAGGTAGACTCTTTAGGGGAGCGCCTAGGTAGCCGAGATATCGCCAATCAGGTGTTGCGCTTAGGTTGGATGTTGACAAAAGGATGTAGGGAACGCGAGAAAAGGTCACTGTTTACGTTGTTTTTATATCAAAACTTTTTTGGTCAAAATAAATCAAATACGGCTCCAGTAAAAACACAAGAGTTTAATTTCCTTCCCATAGTGACCTTAACCGTTCTTGAATATGTGTCAAGGGTGTCCTGAAATTTAATTACAACGTTTTATCTTCATTTAAAAAGTTTCTAACCAAATGCCGCTATGTGCATGACAAATATTCAACAGCTGTTGATAACTCCGTTTGAAGAAAATTAAACACTGGAACCCGCCTCGGTGGCGTAGTTGGCTAACGCGCTAGTCGTGTTGAGCCCGACTGCCGAGGACGGGGAGATCGAGGTTCGAATCTCGGTCGGGTGAACTGGGGGTGGTTTTTCCTAAATAGTTTTCCACTCTCCCTCCACGCAAATGCGGGTTCACTTTCTCTATTCAACCTTCCCAATTCCTAATCCATTAGCGTAATTAGTACTTAAGCGTATAACCCGAACGGGTAGTAAGACGCGGTGCTAAATAATAAACACTGGATAAATATTTGATATATTTTGGCCTAAAAATGTTTTGCTTTAAAAACTGCAAAAATATTGGCCTTTTCTTGCGTTCCCTATTCACACCTTAGTACACGAGTTCGATGTTTAATGGAATGCACTAAAACAATTTTCTAATACCCTATTAATGATATATTCGTACTTGTAAACATAGATCTACATAGTTTAAAAAGTGAAATTTCTAACTCTTAGAAGTCTAGAAAGCCACATATTTTGGTTAATCATCAATGGGAAACGAAAGGTAGCTGGTATAAGACTTTAAATTTGTGAATCTAATGATATAATTTAATACACAACACAACATGAATAAGTATGGCTTGTAGTATTCTCTCCCCCTGTTTGTCCTTCTAATGCCGTACAGCTCCACCCCGGAACGTTATAAAACTACTTGGTTTCTGCGTTTATATATTTATACTCAACAATTACTATTAAAGAGTCTTAAAGTGCTACTCTCGCTCCAATATCGTAAGAGATAGTCCTTACAGTAAAGTGTACAAAAAAAAAGATCCGTATGTGGAGCATGCTTTTATCATATTTATATGGAAACAAAACTCATTCGTTAAGGAGGTGAATTATGTATGGCTTCCGAGTTTGTTCACATCAGTTTAATGATCGCATAAAATATCCAATAGCAACCGCCAACGCCCTCGTGGTAATCTATTGTGTCGAATAAAAGGCCTGCTTACCACCTGCTGCCGTGCCGGTCGATAAAGCACTATTTTCCCCTACAAACCTTTTGTCTTTTAATGCTAGGGAAGCTCACATGACACAGAAAGCAATATATACCCCGCCCGCCAACCTCACCCCGTCAATACAGCCAACAATTTCCACGAGAACAATAAAACATAGTAGAAGATGGCAAGGCAAGGGCTTCTGGATGACTCAAGATTTCGCCGATGGATTGACAGTCTCGGGCGTATTACTGTGAATACAAAGGTTCGCCGAAAACACAAGAGAGCAGACAGACATGCAATCACGTGACGAGCTCTAACCCAATTAATTAATGATGTCGGCCTCATCGGCGTTTTCTGCTCAGCGCGACTTAAAATAACTTTAAGGTTTTCATTTTACTTTGCGACAACTTCATATTGGGAAACCTAATCAAGTTTCAAAACCAGCCGACTCAAGTGTTCATTTTCTACAAAGCTAGATTCTAGAAACTGCTGTGAAATTATTTGAAATAACTCGTTAAATGGGAATGTGTGTGTGAGTCTTGTTTTGTTAGGATTTGTTTGATTCACTACACAACACAATAGTTGGAAAACATCCATTGTGATGTTAATTTTTTTTAGCACCGCGTCTTACTAGCTGTACAGGTTATACGCCTATGTACTAACTACATTAATGCGTTAGGGATATATATATATATATAGGAAGTGTACCAGCATTTACGTGGGGGAAGAGTGGAAAGCCATTTTGAAAAAAAACAACTCAGAAAACCCCACCGGGATTCAAACTCTTCCTGTCATCGGCAGTTTAGTCCAATACGAGGGTGACGCCTTAGACCATCGAAGCAAGTGATGATTAATCTTAAAGAGCTGTTTATCAACTAGAAAATAAAACATGTCAGTAATCAGCTGTTTCTTGATTGTTTTGCAAAGCATCATAGGTCAACATACATTTCTACTAACGCGTGAATTGTTAAGATACTCAAGCCTCTTCTGCACTTTGTTTCCGGCGAACGTGTGAATAAAGCTTTAGTGTAAATTCACGCGTTCGCAGGAAAAAATAAACAAGCTCAGAACAAACATGTGACCACGTGACAAGCTCTAAGCCAATCACAAAATTTCCGCTCATTGTCTGCTCGGTACAGCATGAAATTGTTTCAGATCTCTCAGTTTTGCGCGATATCTGCTTGGCAGGCACAGTCAAATTTCAAAACCAACCGACTCATTAGTGCGCATGCGCATACAAAGCAAGGTACAGGCAGAAAGGCGCAATAACTGTTGTTGTGAGGAGACCTTGTTAGATGGAAACCACATGTATCGTCCTCGTGTTTTGATATGTTTCACAACACATCACTATTATTTGAAAACATCCATCGTAACATTAGCCTTAAATCTATGTTTGTCCACTCGAAAATAAAATACAACTTTTGAAAATCAGTTGTTTCTAGTTTCCTTTACAAAGCATCATGAAAGAAAGTAGATTTCTGATAACGTATGAATTGCAGATTTTGCTCTTTATTTCCGGCGTACGTGTGAACCAAGATTTACATCCTTATTTGAAGAATTTAGCATCTGTGTATTTTATTGAAACGGTATCGTGCCAGTGTGTCAGCTAATAGAAACCCATTCCCAGTATAAATAACACTCACGACCCACCAGAAGAACAATGCAATCACTTAGTGATAGTGGACAGGCTTAATTTCATGTCATTGATTCGCGACAGAAATAGGATTCAAGACCCTGATATCAGTAGACAGGTGCACTATCGGCTCAGCCCAGGTGTAGGACACTAAAGTATTCAAAATGTTTCATTACCATTTAGGAAACATTTTGTTAGAAAGCGCGATTTAAACTCGTATTTTGTTGACGCTAAAATAAAACCTACCACATAAAGTGAAAAGTTATTTACGCTTTCTATCAATCCTAATATACAATTCTTACTACTTCTTCGACAATAATTTCGTTTACCCACTACAGTGGTCGCATGGTCCTAGGCGTCATTCTCGCAAGGACTAGACCACCGATGACTGGGAGATCGGAGTTCGATCCCAGACGGGTGTACTGAGAGTGATCTTTAGTAAATGGTTTCCCTCTTTTTCTATCTCTCTCTCTATCCACACAAATGAAGGTACATTTACTCTAAATTCAACCTTCCTTATCCTTGAATCATTAGCGTAATTAGTACAGTGTTGTATAACCCGAACAAATAGCAAGACACGATGCTTAAAACATCAATTATTTTGTGTGCGTGTGGGGTTGGGGGAAGGAGGTCGGTGCACACGAATTTTGGAACTCATCCGAGCTCGGTAATACCCTTATACGAACTGCGGAGTAAAAGTTAAATTCATAATGACTTTGTTCAAAATGGAACATTGAGGTTATGTTAAATTAGGTTGGGTTAGGAGGTGAATGAGATTACAGGTTGTTTCGCAATTCGTGTGAACCATCTGACAGGTATACTTTACTCCACAATTCGAGTGTAACCGAGGAGGTATGGTAAAGGTTGGCTCGTGGGGAAGTCATATAAAAGAGTAGACGGCAAGGAATTTTTTTTCTAAACATAGAATTCCTCTTGAGGAGGAATACAAAATATGCATTAATAACAATAATTTGGAAGGGATTTGTATCCCTAACACATCGCCCGTCCTACCCCGTAAGTGATCGACCCTTAATTATCAGATTGATGAATACACACACATAGTTATGATCCGTAAGTTCGTATGAGTAGGCCTACGTATACTTTAGATCAACTTTAACCTTATAAGAACCCGCTTCCATGGCCGATTGGCCCAAGGCGTCACTCTCGTGCTAGACTGACCTGATGAAGACGGGAGATAGGGATTCGAATCCCAGTCGGGTCTACTGAGGGTGGTTTTTCCATAATGGTTTCCCACTCTCCTTCCCTGCAAGAGAGGAAAGATTACTTCTTAAATGTTTCCTTCCGTATCCTTAGAACTTTAAGAGTAATTAATTATACACTGAGCCGGTAGTAAAACAAGCTGAAAAAAAAATTACGAACAGTTACGGAGAATACAATATTATTGATGAATAAATAAACATCGATATGCGCGTCGGAATGAAAGTATTGATGGCAGTGTGGGGATCTGGCACCATTTTCTAAACTTAGCGTAATTTAATTCACCGATTTTTAATTCATACTTGAAAACTTCAAAAATGATAATTAATTGTTTTAAATTAAAAAAAAAGAGCAAACTAAAAATTAAAACTTTAAAGATATAGTTCTTTTTTTATTTTTGCTCCACGTCTTCCTACTCGCCCGGCCACTAATAACTTTAACTATAGTCTGATTTCCATTTTAAGTCCGTTATTTGTAAACCGGAAACTCATTTTGCCACAATGACGTGAATAAAAATATTAAGATTGTATTTTGTCAGTTTAATTAATATACTGATATAAAGAAAAATTATACAGTAATCCACGAGGAAGTATTATTGTAAGCTTTTAACCATCCCCGTTGTAAACAGTAGTGATCAGCTCACCTGGTCGGCAAACTAAGAGTCCCGGGTTCGATTATTGGCTGATATATTGGATATTTTCCTAAAAGGAGAGTTAGCCCAACGGTCACCAGGGTTTGGTTAGTTTGACTTGAGTTTGGTTCAGAGTTTTCACTGGTTACACACCCTCATACTCACTATCACCATCACCTTAGTATCTGCAAAGGGAAGAGCCTCTACGGAAAGGATGTACTAGTAGTAAGTTCGGGCGTTCCCTGGACAACGGTATATTAGTACTGGCTAATATTTCCGCAACCTGAACTACACAGTACACAGCCTATACAGGCAAAAATAAATCCATCATCCACAGTTTTGAAAACTTTTTAGTAACTAAACTAAACATATTTCTCCAATGCCTAATTTTATTATCTTTCAATTAATTTTGGTGGTCGAAAGTGGGATTCCTAACAAAATCAGGGTTTAGCTCGGATTCTAATCCTAGCCTCCTGGAATAAATTTCCCTATGCCCATAAATTTATTTCCCTCCCCTATAGTAAAAAGCTGAAATATGATGACCTTACAATCCTTGCATCCAAATAGTTTATAAAGTCTTTCACTTTTCAAAAATATGTCGAAGGAGTTCCACTTCAAATAACTTCTAGAATTTAGAATTTTTTTTAAAATTTGTCAGGGAAAGGAGGGGTGAACCCTTCTTTGGTTTTTTTTTGGCTTAGTGAGACAAGTCCTTCAAAATTCTTTATTTTTTGATGACTCCACCTCCCTCGCACCCTCTGTACAAATAAGACTCCACCGTCAATGCCTCCCCATGATGGGCTAACAAGAGCAGAGCTTGACATTATTTTAGTCCACGTGCATACCAGAATGGATTTGAAAATGTTAGATGTGGTTACAGAATTTAACAAAAGTGATTTCCTTTCGACGAGTTCAATCGAGCAAAATATTCAACTTTTCATATTAGTCGACACGATATCACGATCCTGAGTGTGTACACAAGATTGAAATATATCATGTTCGTGTAGAGCGGAAGCCTCTAGGCATGCACTTCTCTCGATTAAAAAACAAACACAAACTAATGTTCCTACCATCTGTATGTTCCAATGCGCCACGCATATCGTAATAGCAAGGAAAGAAGGACAAAGTTATAATCCGGACATTTGTAACCGACAGGAGGAAATATATATTAAAGGCAGTCTAGTCGAACACGATCGTAGCGCGTTAGACCATGCGGCCACAGAAGCGGGTTAAAGCTTATTTCATGAATTCACAAGCCAAAGCTAGATGTGTTCCTAAGATGTCATCTTTTTTATTAATCTAAGAGTATTTTTTATGTTTTTTTTAAAAAAAAAAGTCAAACATAATACGGTTATCCTCTCTTCTTTATTTTTTTGCGAGTGGTGGTGGTTGGAGTTGGCATTCAGCCGAACATTGATTTCCTCTCGTATTTATCTGAAGAAAAAAAAAGACGGCGTTGAGTCGTATGGCCCACATTATCTCGTGTTGCAGGCACTATGTACTTTAGCAATTATTGATAACTTTGAAAATTACGACTGTTTATGAGAGCTTTTAGCTACTCGTGATAAATATTTATGCATTCAAATAATCGTGCTATAAGTTTAAGTTATCAAATGATGTAAAACTACACTATATGACTTAAGGTGGGGATGGAGGGAACGCTATAAAAGGACAATGTCTTTGCGGTTTTTGTAGCAAAAATGTTTTTGGTCAAAATGAATAAAATATTTCTCCAGTAGAAAGAGATTTTAATTTTCAACAGATGGTGATGTCAACAGTTGTTGAATATCTGTCAAGGGTGTCTTGAAATTTCATGAAAACATTTTCTCTTCATTTAAAAACATTGTTAGATGATGCCGCTACTGTTGATATCACCATGAGAAGAAAATTAAACACTTGTGTTCCTGCTAAAGAAATATTTGATTTTTTTTGACCAAACAAATGTTTCGCTATAAAAACAGCCAAAATACTGGCCTTTTTTCGCGTTCCCTGTATCCTCACCCTAATATAGGGTTACTTTGAGCAGTGACACACTTAGGGTGAAAGTGGACAAAAGGGACATTTGCGCATCCACCCTTTCCTCTCCTTTTCCTTTAAATAAAAGCTTGAAACATATAAGCTATGAATTCTTACAATATACCCGCTTCAGTGGCCGAATGACCTAAGGCGTCACTCTCGTGTTGGACTGGATTGCTTGTGACAGAGATATCGGGGTTCGAATCCTGGTCGGGTCTACTTAAAAGTGGTTTCTCCTAAATTGTTTTCCACCCTCCTTCTAGGTGAATGAGGATATATTACTTCTAAAATGTTTCTTCTTCATCCCTAGCCCATAAGAGTAACTATCATGTATGCGTATAAAATGAACAGGTAGTAAAACGTGGTGATAAAAAACCCTCTACAATATAGAGCAGGGGTCGGGGACTGGTTGAGCTAACAGCGATTTTCAGACGTGCGTGTAAGAAATATACAATGTCATTAAAAGTTCATCTTAAGTCTTCTAAACACGCAAATAATTATATTAAGTACTTTTAAATAATATTTGGGTGACCAAAATAACTTTGATCGGTCATAATTGGCAGTGTTATAAGAAAATAAATAGTTTAGTATGAAAATATACATTTTAGTTATTTTATATTTTTTTCCCTAGAAGAATTTATTTTTAATAAATAAATATAAGATGTATAGACAAATAAAAAATAAACCTACTTCAGTGGATGGGCTAAGCCATTACTCTTGTGTTAAGACTAGACTGTCAATGATAGGGAGGTCGGGGTTCAAATCTTTGTCAGGTGTACTGAGTGTAGTTTTTTCAAAAATGATTTTCCTATCTCCCTCTACGCAAATACGGGTACACTTTTTCTAAATTCAACTTTCCTCATTCATAGCTCACTATAACCTGAATAGGTAGTAATTCATTGCTCACTATAAACTGAATAGGTAGTAGCCCAAGACGCGGTGCTAAAAGAAATAGAAAAAAAAAGAAGTGAAGAGAAACTACGGCTAATTAATCGCTAATCGTCGGACCTTAGATACATTTATGAGCCGATCGGGGCCCAAAAAGAGTTGCCGACCACTGGTTTAGAGTAGAGCATTGAACATGTGTCGAATGCATGGGGTACACTTTAAAATAAAATATCTGGTTGCGCCATTGCTTTTTTTTTATCATTTCCAAGTTGTAGAATCGAAGTCGTTATGTACGACATGAAACCGCGCCAATCTTTCCGCAGAGTTAAAACATGCATTCATTATCACCCTCTTCTTCGAAGATGTTAATAATTCAACCGGATCCCTTTTATTTCCTACGGCGGAGTAAGGAGGGGTTGGAAAGTACTTCACTGCAAGCAGTTTCCAACCCCTACAAATATACCAGACCAGCTATTTGCTGAAATAACAGCAATATTAATAGCTTCATAACTCAACAGGAAAGTAGTCTATACAAATCTTGCTCAGTAATATTTTATCTTGTCTAGTCACGAGCAAAAGTATATTTTTTTTTAGCGCCGCGTCTTACTACGCGTTTGGGTTATACATTTATGTAGGCCTACTAATTACGCTAATGTGTTAGGGATTAGGTAGGGTATATTTATAGGAAGTGTACCCACATATGTGTGGAGAGAATGGAAAACCAGTTTGGAAAAGCCACCCTCAGTAAGCCCTACCGAGATTTGAACCTCCGTCTCCCCTGTCATCGGCAGTCTATTTTATTGCGATAGTAGCGCGTTAGACCACGCGGCCACCGAAGCGGGTAAAAGTATATTCCCCGCTTCGTAATACACACGTACATAAACTATAGTGGAATCGCGGTAGGAAATGAGGTTTACCACATAAAAACCTTAATTTGCTATAAATTAGGATAAATTGTAGCTCTATTAGTATGTTATCGATACTGATTTGTCGAGACTGATAGTTGAAAAATAAAAACGAAAGTAACTTTAGTAAAGTTTGTACATACCAAATATCACCCTTCCTGGTATGAGGTGTATGAGCCTAATTTTACCAAATAAAGTGACCTTTTAGATTAATTTGATACTTATAAATGCAGGTTACAAATATTAATAGGGGAGTTTTATACCTTAAATACATTCATAGATATTAATGAAATATTCAAATAAATAAACAAAGAGTTTATGAATTTGTAACATTGCGCAATTTCCTGTAAAAGATATTCACAAAAATATTACTTTGTGTGTCTATTAATTTAGGCAAAGTGCGTGATATTTTACGTTTAGATTTCATATTTAAAATGTATGTACCGGTTTTAAGCTTTTACTTCAGTTACCTTTCCTTAAAAAAAATGAGTGGCATAAATTGTCCAAGATTTCGAGAACAATTTTTTTTATCAAGTAAAGTAGCCTTATTTTGAATGTTTAATCGTCCAAATTTATCTTTCACCGAGATAGAATATAAATGTTATCAAATAAAGAATAAGATAAAAATCGATCAAAATGTTTAGACTTTACAAAAGTGCTGTCTAAAGACAACTTTCCCGGAACCGAGATGACATAAAAAAAATTACGTCCATATCAAAAAAATCTATTCTTTCTAGCATTGAATGATTTCCTCTATACTTTGTATATAGACTAGGAGAACAACGCAATTATCTAAAATGTACCCATATTTTCGTGGAGGGAGGGCGAGAACTCATCCAGTGGGAAAAGCATCCTCACTACACTCGGCCGGGATTCGAGTCCCGATATCCATGTCACTGGCAAATTATTCTAGCCAAGCTTGACGTTTGGACCACATGCCCACCTATGCGTGAATCAATCAATATAAACTAATAAGTTTCTTTGAAACGAAGAATAGTTAGGTTTATCGCAGGAGAGTTAGATCAACCCCTAAAGATAACGTTCAATCTGCCACAATAGTCAAATAGAACACCTACCATCCAATCTTCCCGGAGAACACTCTCATTCTAGTAATACAGCGCGGGTGTGTGTCTGTGAAATGTAATCAGGCGGCAAGATAAGACACGGAACAAGGAGAAAAGGGAAATGGCATTTCCCTGCCGGTTTCATTTGACGTGCTTCGTTTTCAAATGTTAACTCAATTTCCAGCGCTATAGCGAGGGGGGTTATAGAGAGTCTCATTATAAGCAGGGCTGGATTTGTAGATGTGGAGGCCCCAAAATTAAATTTTTCCTTTAAACGTTTTGACATTATCATTTTCTTTTCCTTTTTAGCGCCGTGTTCAGGTTATATGCATATGTACTATTAACGCTAATAAGTTAGGGATGAGGAAGGTTGAATTTAGAGTAAACGTACCTATATTTGCGTGGAGGGAAAGTGGGAAACAATTTTGGAAAAAACCATCCTCAATAGACCCAAGCGGGATTCGAACCCCGATCTCCCAGTCATCAGCAGGCCAGTCTAACACGAGAGTTACGCTTTATAGCCTTCTGCCATTAAAGCGGGTTAAAATTAAATATTATATGCTGTGATTTCCCTCGGAGATAATTTGGTCCTTATCTGGGCGCAATGTAAAGTGCTCGCCTCAGGACCCGATGTTCGTGGGTTCAAGCCCAATCGAGGTTGACGGATTTTTCTTGAGCAATAGAACTCCGTAGCACAACTTCCCTCGGAGGGGAAGTAAAGCCGTCAGTCCCAAATTGATTGTTGTATGTAAAAAAAACCCTGGAAAGTATGTGAAAAATATGTAAGCTCTTTCGCTCATAGAAATTCATGTGGGCTGATATTACCAGTCGGTTAATAAATTATCGTTAACATCGGTCCATACGACGACCAAACATTTGGTGATCATTTTAAAAAATAGTTGAAAAACGACACCAGGATACGGTAATCGAGCCTGGAGATTTTGACTTAGAGTGCCGATCGTAAGAAGCTCAGTGGCAGGATATTGGCGTGCTGACCCAAAGGTACCAGGTTAGATTTCCGTGTCTAGGTGCAATTTTTTAACTAAAAGAAAAGCAAAGCATAGAACTACTCTCATGCAAAATGTCAGACTTACAACTTTAAAAATAATCAAACATTGATTTACACATTTTTTAATGACTACTTCATTCATAGAGTTTGTTGTCAGCAAAAACATAAACACAATATACATTTAGAAACGCAATTCTTACGAAAGCAAAATATGCTAATCAAACATGTATGCTTTTTTTCACGCACTAAGAAGATATTTTATATAAAACATCGAATATTACGATTAAAATCATTATTTAAAAAATATATCCTGGTTTCGTTTAACCTTGGAGTTGCCGAAGGGAAGAGACGACTGACTAGGATTTACGGACTCTTCAACGTTCTTGGAAGTATGGGAAGAAAGGATTTACATCCTTCCTCTTCCTCAACGAGAGACCGGGACCCCCCTCCATATCCCCTTTCCTTTAATCTAAAGCAACCTGACATAACTAGCAGACGTAGCGGAACCGAACACCCCCGAAAAAAATATTCCTGACGTAACAATGGAAGGGAGAAGAAGGTATCCTATCAACTTTCAAAATGAAGGCAAGAGTCTCATTTCATTTAAATGAATTAAGTTGGACGCCCAAAGTTTTAGGTAGCACTTGTTTTTTGTTTTTATTACAACGCGTCTTACTACCCGTCCGGATGAACCTAATATTTACACAAACTAAAATTATTATTATTAGGTGTTCTGTCTTACGACATACTCATTCCATTTGTCAGTGAACTTAGTCCGTCAATGAGTCCTGTCCTCTACCCCCTCCTTCAGCACCCAGAATTTTTTTACAGAAATGGGGGCGGGGGACAGGGCGTGGAACGAGGAAGGTAGCATTTCAAAGTAAGTGTACCCGTACTTGCGTGGAGGGAGAGTAAAAAAACCGTTAAAGGAGAAAACTACTCTCAGTAGTACACTACCGAGATTCGAATTCGACCTTTCTGTCACCGGGAAAACCAGAGCATAGACGAGAACCTAATTGATCACCGACGGATGTTTATGCAGCCCTGAATTAAGACAACACGAACAAAGTTCAGTGAACTTAACCTAAACTTTCATTGCTCCTACAGAAACTGTGTTACTACCCGGATGTACAATGTACAGTACACGTACAATAAATCCTACAAGCGGGAGCTCTCTCTACCCAGTGAACTAAACAAGTTGGCTGGGTTTTTTCAGCACACGACTTACAAACAACCTACACAAGAGCCAGACATCAATTGGTTGAGACATGGCTGCGTGGTCTAGCACGCTACTCTCATGTTGGACTAAATTGCCGAAAACTGGGAGATCGGGGTTCAATCCCGGTCGGGCGCATTGAGGGTGGATTTTCCTAAATGGTTTTCCACTCTAGCTACACGCAAATACGGGTGCATTTTATCTAAATTAAGCTTTTCTAATCCCTAGCCCATTAGTGCAATTAGTATATAGGCGTACAACCCGAAGGGGTAGTAAGACGAGGTGCTAAAATAAATTAGGCGTGACAGCACAAATACAATTTATAAATTATAATATAGGCTATACTATGCGCGCTCAAACCAGAGACTCGCAACACAAAAACACACAGACATAGATCAACCAGTGAAGCCATCAATATTGGCGGTATTTAATGTATCGATGCTAATATTTCTGTATTTATTTCCGGTCGGGAATTTAAGAAATAAGTTGAATGTGTATAGCGGTACGGTAAACATTTTGAATCTAAAATCGTGAGCTTGGTTTCAAAAATTAACCCATGCCTTCGACAAATATTCAGTGCTATATACAGTTGTAGGCCTACCTACTTTACACTTTTTAAGACTTTATTAAAATTATTTGCGATCTTGGGGTAAAGTGTGCAAGGATGAGGCAGGCAACTGCCGTCTGAGCTCAACCCATAATTAAATTTATCCCACAAAACAAAGACCATGCGTTTGTACCAAACAAAGGCAACACTCTTGCGAAGTTTCTATCAAAGAGATGATCTCCCATTTCTCCCATGTTGTGTCTCGAGATCCCCGTGAGAAATCCAAACTGGTGCAATGAAGGTGGACGTCTATAGCAAGAGATTGTCTTGTACACACAGGGGCGCAACACAAGGGGACCTCTAAACTCTGATCGGACACAAGCGGGTGCATGTTGTATGACGTCAATCTAACAATATACTGAGGTTGCCAATCACGGAGGGATTGGGGTTCGAATCTCGTCCATAGGGTCTCCCACTCCCCCTCTCATTATATAAGTTATACCTGCCTACCCGCAAGGGTGGGCACGTAAACTAAGAGTGAGATCTGGATTCGAATTCCAAAAAGGTGTGCTGAAGGTACTCTTCCTCCACAGAGCTATATACTTAGCCGCTATGATGGCCGGACGATCTAACTTTAAGAAGCCACAATAGTACTCGAAAGATATACCGAAACATGTGCGTCTTATTGAACTAATTTATCGGCAATTAATAGGAGTACGTTGAAGGAAAAAAGGATCCAACCTATTTAAGCATGTCTCTTTTTATGTTTTTTTTTCAGCAACAAGAAAAAAAAGTCAATTGTCAAAAAAAAATCTTCATTTTACCAGATAAATATGGAGAACTAGACTAAATTAAAACCATAGGGCCCAAGGTATGAGTTGTGAGATAAAAATTTCGTGATCAAATCCTGTGGTCACAACACAAAAACTTAAGATATTAGTTAAATTAGAATCTATATCTGGGCCCAGCTAGTGCTGCTGCCGCCGAGTGTTGGCTGACCGAACGCACATCCATCATGGATAACGATGAAGGGAGGAGGGGGAGGGAGAATGTCGAACAGAATAAAAAAACTTGTTGGGCAAGAGTACACGGGGAAGGGGAGAAGTTAGAAGGAGCCTGCCCTCTCTTTGACAGACCACTCACATTACAGCTATTGATAAATTTTGTTCGAGTTGAAACCAAAATGTTCTTTCGGTTTTACCAACTATCACAAATTAAACCGCAACACTTTAATTGGCGCCCAAAGCGCAACCGTATCATTATAAATGGCGCTTGATCACGGGGCTATAAATACCAATTTTATCTCAATAATACCGTAACGTTATAAAGCTATAATAAGGACATGGGAATCGAACCAGGGGCATTTATCTTTGTGTGGCAGTTCTTTATGCTATATTTAGTCATATAATACCCTGATAAGTTCTTGTATATTTAAGTAAGCGACTGAGCCTATAAAGGTTACAGCTGTTGACATTACATACGATTACAGTATATTTTATAATATGACATAATATAGCCTACATTTTATGAGCTTATTTTATAATATTTGGTAATAAATCATGTACGATTCTGTTAAAAACATACATCTATCTATTAATATTTTTCTTTATTTGAACTCGAAAGACCCAATTAAAATAATAATTAACCCAAATAGTTGCATATTTGGAGGTTGCTGGTCAAAGGTATTATTCATATCACATTTAACCAATTGCCGTTTACAGACGGGTTCAAGTTTAAATCTCATCAGGATACTCTTTTGATTTTACAAGAAATAGAAACACATCATTTGAAAAGTTTTTGTAAAAATTAACACACCATGCCAAACGATGAAAAGAGATTTTGTAATCCCCTTAGTATATTTACTACAGGGATTACAATAACTACCTGCATCGGTGGGCACGTGGTCTCCATGGTGTGAGCCCGCAAGAGATCTATACCAACCGAGTAGCTCCTCAACTGTCCTCACGAGGCTGAGTTGACACCGTTTCAGACCCACTGCTTTACAGAAAAAATATGAAAGCGCCAGGGATCGATCCCGGGAATCTGGATCTGTGTGTTTCTATGAAAGTGTTCTTCATTTTCTGAATTCTAGTAGTGAGGGGTCTACTCAGTGGTTCTCAAACCCTGTTCCGCGGTCGAAGCCATAGGGAATAACTACATATTGTGTGAAATAGCTGTCTTTTATAGCTTAATAAAGAAGTGAGAGTGGGAAATTATCCAGCCGGGATTCGAGTCTTGACCTCTATGTCACCGACAAACAAGACTCTACTAGCATGATGTTTAGTTCGTGTGCCTATCGATGGAAGTTGAAAAATATTGCTGATAAGTGTGTCTAACTAAGAAATCCCTTGACTGCTCTACATGCAATTATTTGGCAACTGATTATTTTATTACTAACTGGGTCTCCCACACGAAAAAAAATAATTAGAAGTGTTGAAATTTTAAAAAGGAACATTCTTCATTTATTTAATAACGTTTGAATACATGAACGAGTTCCACCATAAAGTAAAGCAGAATGAAGTCATGTCTTCCACTCCGGTGAGTGAAAGGTCTAGGCCGGGGTGTCACTCTCGCATTAGACTAGACTGACAATGTTGGGAGCTGGGGTTTCGAATCTCAGTTGGATATAATGAGGGTGATTTTTCCTGAATAGTTTTCCAATCCTCTGCAAATTTTGGTACTTTACCTTTAAATTCTACCTTTATTATCCCGAGCAAATTAGCATAATTAGTACAATGCGTATAGCCCGGATGGGCAGTAAGTCTCGATAACAAAAAAAAAGTCACGTACGCAGGTTATTGTAGTACTAGAAAAATATAAACACAAACTTAGCATATATTCTTTAAAATCGAAATAACATTTTGGTTTCAACTCGAACAAAACTTATCAATAGCTGTAATGTGAGTGGAGTGGTCTGTCATAGAGACGGCAGGCTCCTTCTCACTTCTCCCCTTCCCTGTGTACTCCTGCCCAACAAGTTGTTTTTCTTCTGTTCTCCCTCCCCCTCCTCCCGTCATCCCTACTCATGATGGATGTGCGCTCGGTCAGCCAACACTCCGCAGCAGCACTAGCTGGGCCCAGATATAGACTCTAATTTAACTAATATTTTAAGTTTTTGTGTTGTGACCAAAGAATTTTATCACGAAATTTTTATCTCACAACTCATAGCTAGGGCCCTATGGTTTTAATTTAGTCTAGTTTTCCATACTTTTCTGGTAAAATGAAGATTTTTTTGACAGTTAACTATTTTTTCAAGTTGCTGGAATACAAAAAAACCCCCATAAAATCCAAGAGACACTCTTAAATCTGCTAGATCTTTTTTTTCTTCAATGTACTCCTATTAATTGCTGATAAATTAGTTCAATAAGACGCATATGTTTCGGTATATCTTTCGAATACTATGGTGGCTTCTTAAGCGTAACTCTTGCAATCGACATTATGAAGGGAAGATGGAGGTTCGAATCCTGGTTGGGTGCAGTGAGAGTAGTTCTTCCTAAATGATTTTACACTCTTCCTCCCCCCCAAATGATGCTACACTCCCTGTAAAAGTCAATTTTGGTCCTAGCCTCTTCCTACATCTCTGAACAATATTATTTGGGAATTACATAAGAGATTTTCCCAGTCCACACAATTGCTGAGAAAATGGCAGAATATGTCATGTAGTCACTATTCCCACAGTTACTTTCACGCAAGTCTCTCGGTAGGGGAAGAAAATCACATATCTATGTGACACAATTGCCAGTTGTGCACTAATTTCTCAACCAATTTACGTTATTCTACTAGGACAAACACACTAAATATAATGTCAGGTGTAAAATACAGTGGGCATCACACAAACTGCAGGACAGAAAACTGTCCGACAAGCTATTAAAAAAATATTTGCAAGGTCTGGGTGGCTCAAGTTAAGTGGCCGAAATAACTTTTGGACCAAATGGTAGCCAAGCTCTCACATAGGAGGACATGTGGGAGCTTGTCCACCAGTTGATTTTCTCGTGCAGGCCCCTTGGTTGTCTTTGTCATTTTGTCCTCATATGTGGGAGCTTGTATACCAGTTGAGTCCAAGTCATGTTGGCCACTTTAACCACCCAGCCTTACAGATAATAATGTTTTCATTGTGTCTACCTACCCTAGAGTTGTTGTCGGTAACCCGAGGAACTTAGTCATGAGGATGGGTTACAAACAATATGGTTGGAAGAGTTTTTTTAAATTATTCTTGTGATTTTGTATATATTTAGATATCAATCACTAGGGTTCAGAAAACACATTTTTGTTCATATGCGACAATGAAAAAATGTAACTAAATTATTATAAGAACTAAGTGTTATTAAATCTTATAGTTGTACTTTTATGATAATCTCACTTAACCTATCACAACCTAATCACAACTTTAACATAATATTCAATCCCCTGTCTGACAATTCATGACAATAAAAGCTGGAGTGTTGAATATATGCATTATACATTGCAACATTTAGAAAACCTTCCTGTCAGTACTACTACTACCACTAATCACATCTCGTGAACTAATAAAAAATATCGAAGTATAAAAAATAATCATAAATTGGATCCAGGTCTACATATTAGGATAATATAAAAATGGTAATAAAAATATTATAGTAATCTCTTTAGGCTGAATAAAAAGTTTGAATGGTTTGTGTTTAGTAGATATTGTAGTTGGTGCTTTGACTGACATTATCTGTTTTATTTCATGGTAGGCTACATTAGCCAACTTTGCTATCAGTGTAGTAAAAATGTAACTGCCAGTAATCGGGTTGTTTGAATTCATTTGAAGAAAATAATTGCAGTCATAAAATGATATTGTTTTTAGCTAAAAAATAAATAGTTCTCCAGAAATAAATACATTTTTTGTTGTGTAACAATGGACAAGTAGTTGTCTATAAATTTATCTAAAATAAGTTGAACTATCATAATAAAAGTATATACCTGTAATTGGAAAAAATCTGATTTTGAGAATAAAATGATTGTAGCCATAAAATAATAGTTTTCAAAATATAAAATAAAATAGAATGAACAGTATTTTTTTTACTCGCACATTTTACTGCTTGTACTAGAGATCCGCGAATCTAAGATATGGGGTTAGAGATGAGAAAGGTTGAATTTAGAAGAAATGTACCCACATCTAAATGTAAAGTAAAATCATTTAGGAAAAACTACACTCAGTATACCAGACCAGGATTTAAACCCTTATCTCTCTATCATCGGCAATCCAGTTAATCGCAAGTGTGACACCTTATACTATGTGACCACCAAAGTGGGTTAACTGTATAATAAATAGGTAAAAAAATCTCAACGATTGAATAAATGAACAGACATACAAAATTAGGGCAGTGTAGAAGTGGTTTTGCTGGGAAAAGAGGGGTTGGGGGTTGGAAAGAGAACTAGGTTCTGAAGTGAAGTGTTTGAGGAGGGTAACTCAGATACATTAGGGTGAAGGTAAAAGCAACAGGACAGAATTGGGCCACTTCGATCAAATGACATTCTTGACTGCCTGGTTAACAGCTGCTGATGCCCCCAGACAGGATTTATATTTCGCTTGGTTGTTTGTCTTAAAACAGTTTTTTATCTCTTTTTTCCTATGTTGCAGGAAAAAGGACTAACCTAAAGTCTGTTCACCGTAGGAATTGTTTTCTGAAAGGCCTTTTTCCCTAACAGAAAGCTATTATATAGTAGGATATTGGTAGGAAAAAAGACCTTTCAAAGAGTAGTTCATACCGTGAATGGAGTATATATAAAAACTTTTTTTTTCCTGTGAATCATATTAACTGCCAAGGTGTCCAACAACTTTGAAAAGTTTAATAATGTTTGGAGCTAAAGTTAAAGTGGTAACAAATATAAACCACAGTTCACGACATTTCTTGATAAAACACTTGCTCAGATAGGCATATTGAACCCCCATTTTTTCCATTTTTATAATAAAGCCTTGAAGTAGGCTATTGATGCAGATAATTTAAAACAAGGTAAATAAAAACACTCAGCAAGTAGGCATGTAGGCCTATATTAAGTACAGAAGCGAAGTTAAAGAACTACTGTTGCAAGTACCCAGAGAATTATCTTGAATTTAAAGGACATTAGTGATTTATGTGCCACTGAGGAATGAAGTTGAAATCGGATAATATAGTAAGGAATCCAGGATTGATAACTTACTATATTACTTAGTTTAATGCTAATTTCTCCCCAATCATAACAAATAAGTCTGATTAGCTTTCTTTCTGCCGCTATTTTTTTTTTTGTAACTTACCATGTCTTACTACCACCCACTCGAATTATAGGGCCTACACTTGTGTACTAATTATGCTAATGGGTTAGGAATCAGGAATGTTGAATTAGATGAAGTGTACCCACATTTACGTGGAAAGAGAGAGGGAAACTATTTAGGAAAAACCAACCCTCAGTACACCTGACCAGGATCAAACCACAATCTCTCTGTCATCGGCAGTCTATTCTATTGTGAGAGTAGCGCCTTAAATCATGCGGCCACCAATAAGGGTTTCTGCCCTTTTCATTCCTAATATTTTGTGGGAGGTAACAATCTTTTATTAAAAGAGAGTTATGGTACACACTTCCACAAAGATAGTATATTAGACCCCATATTTTTATGTTCTCATTCAAGCTAAGTTAAAGGTAGAGCCTACTTTAAAAAAACCTTGTAGTGAAAATTAATATTCACAAAAAGGTTATTTTTTATTTACATAGGTACCAGTACTCTAAATGTTATTAACAGAGATGGTTTGAATCTTATATTTCTCTAATCTAAATCTCGAATTGGAACCTTTAATTTTCTTTTAAAATCTTGATTCCAAGTTCAAATCCATGAATCTTTAAAAATGTACAATTTAAGTTAAAGTGAAAATACCTATTTAAAATTGAATTTAAAATAAGTTGGTCAAGTCTTGGTGCCACTGACAAATGATTTAGTGTTTGTCATATCTATTTCACCATAAGCCCCAAAGAGAACACATTTTATGAAAGTTGATTAATTTTGTTCCTTTTTGTGATTTTGTTACCCGCCAAACTATACAAGTTAATATAATAATCTCTTTTACCAATAGCTTAGAATTGTTATTTGAAATCAAGGTCTTCATAATTTTATTCGAGATTCTCTTTTGAAATTTTTATAAAAATTGAATCTCTCAACTACCATACCATATGATTTGGGAAATTCTGGGAATTGAGCATCCCTTCTCTAGCTATTGATAAATTGATGAAAAAGGAAGGTAACTGATAGGAAGTGCACCCACATTAGTGTAAAGACTGGAAAACCCCAATGAAAATTCCGCCTGGGAAAACAGTCTTCAGCCAACCCCTATCAATGTGAGCCAAGTGCTATGTGATTCGAATGTCTTGATCACTCAATCATTGAGCTGCAGATTAATAGATAGCTTCATTTTAAATTCATACAAACATAAAAACATAGGCTGCTAAAAGCTTCTAGGTCTTCTTAAGCGATATTATTAATGTGTGGGATAATTTTCTCCTAAAACCTATTTTAATTTCTATACAGACATACCCTTTATTTCTAGTTGTATCAGTAAGTTTTTTCATTTTGGTTCAATATTTTACCATAATGGTGTTTTTTTTTATATTTCATTACAGGCCTATATTATTTTATTTGTTTATTCTTTTAAAATATTTAATTCATATTTTTCAATCAGTTAATTATGTGTGTGAGCACAGCACTGTGCATGGCAATATGTGCTACTGGTACCAAAGGTTGTGTGTGAAAATATGCATGCCCCTGTGTTTGAAAGACTTTTTTCTGAATAATTTTAAGACATAACAAATTGATCCCTTTTCTTTCCCTAGAAGTTAATTATTACAAGCCAATAAGTGCTTTAGGAAACCATACGAATTCCTAAATTAAAAACGTTGTGCCCTGCCAAGAACGACCAAACCCCGGAGACCCTGAGGTTAATAGGCAAATTTGCCACTGGCAGGGTTGAAATGTGTGTTATGTAATAAATAGGCCTAACCTAAGCCTATATTGTTATAGTTGGTTATGGGTTAGCCTAACTGACATTTTCTGACAGAGGCAACAAAAAAAAGCAACATTTGCGACTGGAGGCTTTAAATTTACTTCAGTCTAAATTAAGTAAACAATATCTGTTCATTACCATCCATTTTATTTTTAAATCAAAATAAGGAATAATGAGCACCATACTTCCGTGAACATATCGTTTCTCTGTCTCTGATTAACTTAAAAAAAAGTTTTCTTGGTTTTAATATACAATAATTCAGTAAATCAAATAAAAAAAATGTAATATTGCTTCTAGGTTTTTGGCATTAGAAAATTAAATATAGAGCCAACTCACGTAGAAGTAGGAGAATATCACTTGGCCATGTGGTGTCAAAGTGAAAGCTTATCAAGCAATAATTCATATATTATAAAATGTCAAAAATTAGCTTAATTTTAACCTAATCTTTCATATGTGTACATTTTGATTAAGTTATAATGGGTAATACTATTACTAGGTATTCAACATCTCTAAACATATTTTCAAACAGAAGGAATAGAATCGTATCACATGTTCATCAATACATTACAAATTAAGGAAAACAATTTGCTGTCACATCTAAGGTTCAGTTTTGTTAGGTCAGAATATTTTATAACAATACAAAAATGATCTATTAAAAACGAGAATAACTTACTTTGGGTATCATGTAGGCAAGGCCGTAGTCAGGGGGGGGG
>CABFWB010001417.1:83907-105296 GCA_902151455.1 Timema bartmani
CCACTTCTTCAAAACTTCCCCAGTTGCACATTAGTTTGAATTTTCGGGAATATTACTTTTTCATAAATAAATAAATATTTCCGAAAATTCAAAACAATGTGCAACTGTGGAAGTTTTGAAGAAGTGGGAAGTGTAGAGGTTTAAGAAGACATGAAGAGAGAAGTTTGTTCCTATCTAGGCCTAACCTAACTATCCTTTCAGGTTGGCTTCCTTCACTATTACTTTACACTGTCTTGATAAAAAGTTTATAAAATTGATGTTTTAATAAGCTAATATTTCCCCAAAATATGCTTCAGTAACTTAATTTACCCTATAAGAAAACGTAAGAATCATAAACAATTAGAAATTTGAAGTGTTTCGTATTTTGTTTATTATTCCTTGGTGTAGTCGTGAATGATCACGTCTTCTGTTCCATTTCTCTATGCGCAGTTGCACATGCGCGTTGTATGGGCTCTCGTTAGACATTATTTTACTGAGAAATTTACTTCAATTCAATTTTTAGTGCTTATAAAATATCTCAATTAAATAGACTAGGCTTACTTTTGTGTTTTAAAAATTAGTTATTAAGTACATCTAATGGAAGCTCAAAAATGATGAGCCTATAAAACTTTCGATCTTGATCTTAAGCGACGAGCTCGGGTTGACGCTCAGAATAGGAGTGCTCGCAGAGCCCTAGTAATAATCTCTCTTTCCTATAGGTCTTTCTTATAAAATGAAATTTAAATTATTGAAAGACACAAATTTGATTAAAAACTCAAAACCTTTAGTTGGTACTTAACCACTTATTAGGTTAGAATAAAGATTTTTTTTTCAGTTTTTCTTATAGCTTCTAGCATATTCAAAATTAAATTTTACCTTGGAATTAATCCAAGTTGATGTTTCATATTCTGTTAAAAATTTAAATGAAGGATTAAATAACAAAGCTATTATAGTTGTTAATTAAGATTCTAGCCACATCTAAATATCATATTCCTTAAAATTAAAAACAAAACCTGGACAAGGGAATCAAACCCAGCACCTTTGGCTTAGTTAAGAAATGCTATTACAGTGAGCTATCAAAGAATTTGGCATACTAAGCCAAAATTCCCTGGTTAGATTCGCGTGTCCAGGTGTCTTTCAATTTAAGAATTTAAATGACGAAATGAGTTATTTACCCTGACAAACGGTGTGAGTAGTTGCTGTGGAAGAGGAAGTTGTCCAGTCAACATGAGATGTTGAAAGAGATATCCACAGCCACGAACTCCGTTCATTGCGATGGGAACCTGAAGTAGAAAAGCATTTAAGTACAAGAAAGCATCAAAAGGCCTACTTTAATAAATCAAAAGGTTGTCCTGGATACAGTATTAATTATTTGAAAGTATGTATGGCTTTATGTTTTCAACATTATTCTTTAAAATGTAAATAAAATGAATAATTGCATAATGGCTTAGAAACATGAAAAAAGTGTGGAAACACCATCCAATAGAGGTGAGCAAAGACCCGCTTTTTCAATGTGAAGCGAGCTCAAATCGAAAGTATGAAATATTCTCAAAGCCGAATTGAAGTTTGAATATTATTTGTATTTGTTTTATGCCTAAAAAATATTATATTTATATTATTTAGATAACTTTACACACTAAAATTATTTGGAAAATGTTTTACTAAACAATTATAGTCTGCAATAGGTATTTAGTTTTAGTCTGATAAATCAAGTTATTATTTATTAGTACAACTTACCATTCAATAATTTTATATTTTTTTCATATGAATAGTGTTTTGTACTCTAAAAAACAGCTCTGAATGGCAATAAGTGACCATTATTGGCGAAGATTCGTGACTGTCAAAGCCAGAAATTTTTTGAAGTTACATTGAAGTTGATAATCGCTTCAAAGCCAAGTTGAAGCTTCACATACCACTACTGTCCAATAATTTAAAGTAAATGTTAGGGAAGGAAGTCAACCTGAAAGCTTATATAGGTTAGGCCTGTAGGAAAAAAATACATTTCTCTCTTAATTTCTTCTCTTCTTCATTCACTCAACACACTTCCTTTCCCTTGCACAGTTACATATTGTTTTTAAATTTTCAGAGATACTCTTTATCATTACTAGATGCAAAAATAACATAAAGTGTATTAAGCTTGATATAATGTATCTCTTTAAGGAAATCCTCTTTTCTTTTTTTGGGGTATTTTGTTATATTTATAATAAAATACAGGAGAGGTTGGATAGAAACATATAAAAGGGGACAAACACAATATGTGTGACCTTTACAATGAAAAGAAGAACATAATTCACACTTTACATTGCTGCCAATTATATTCTCAGCTTATGTTCAGTTCCTGTGTTTGTCCTATATTTTATTCGTTCCTTTTACATCTAAGTGTAGTAGACCATCTCTTGTTACTACTAATTAACTCTTTTTGTCTTGAAATTAATAATACTATGCATTTTTTTGATACTACGTTTACAAAGAGATGGCCTTCTTTTAAATCACAATGTTGATTAATATTTACACTTACTTAGTACAATACGGATAACAGTCATTTTAAGTATGAGATCATACTATGTTTGATAAAGTGAATTACTAAATAAAAAAATTAACATGTATTGAAATTCAATATACAAGATATGCTTACCCTGTCAGCCATAAGATATGCCAAGAGAACTCTGCAGACTTTTTCCTTATTTGGGTCGGCATAAACTTGTTTTCCAGCTTCTTTCAGGGCGACAGAGAGAGCAGAGCTACGACCATGACGCAGAGTCCAGTCCAGTGTTACGTCATCAGCTGAAGTATAATAATACATTTTCAATAAAATGACAACTTTAAATAATCATGTGGAATGATAAGTAGGCCTAATTGGTAATGTTTGGGAAATGCCTTTGTGAGGTACCCAGGTAATGTAAATCTAGCAGGACACAAAATATTCTACAAACCTTGAAAATCTCACCTTTTCTAGTTCAAGCTAAACTTCTCTTTTGAACTGTACCATGGATGGTTCCTTAAATATAATATTTGAGCTTCTAGGATTACAAAAAATTCAGATCCAAGATTTAAAATAATCTATATTATATATATTTTCAACCGACTCTGTGGTCTAGTGGTAAGAGTTCCTGGCTACAGATCTAGAGATTTCAAGATCGATCCCTGGTGCTTCCAAATATTTCTGTAAAGCAGTGCATTTGGGACAAGGTCAATCTCAGCCTCGTGAGGACAAATGAGGAGCTAATTGAATAACAAAAAGTAGCGGCTCTGGTCTAGAAAACTGAGATTAAGGACTAGAGAACTCATTGTGACATGACACCCCTTGAAAATGTCAGCACTATTTTCACAATGTACGGTAACCGCTCGGTCCGTAAACCTCACTTACAGGCTGACGTCATGGTTTTTTATACATATACTTTTTTTGAACTATTATGATGCTTACTATTGATTGATCACATATATAATTATAGGGCAAGCCTAACAACCAGGCCCCAGACAAATAATTTACCACTTAATGTGAATTCACATGTTAACAAACAATTTTATGATTTAATTGTCATTTTATATTTACTATAACAATTCAAGCTCTTTACGTAAATCAACTCAAATAGTAAAGAGAATTACATTATATATTCATAACCAATGTTAGTTCTGTGTGTTATTCCTTTATGTTGGTCGGTCCTTTTACATGTTTATATTTAGCATTTATGTTTACTATCTTTCTTCCAATTTTCCTTTTTCTATCCTTTGTAGTTTTTGTTTTCTTCTTATAGGAAGTTGTGTTGCACATTTCATACTTACTCTTGTCTAGTTCCGATAGAATGAAACCTAGGTGGATGCATTAAACAATAATTTGTGGTTTTCTTCAAGAAGAAGCCATCCTGTGCATTGGCAACAATGTAAAATGTCAACTGCGTTCTTCTTATCATTGTAAATACCTTAGTGTGTTTGTTCCTTTTATAGTTTCCTATACTTATTTTCTCTACATACTTCTGTAAATAACTAACTTTTGCACCTAAATAAAAATTCAAATTACAGGATAAAAAATCATCACAATGTTGCTTATAATTATTTTTACTAATTCAAAGCTTAAGAATTGATAAATAAAATGTGAGAGCTTGTCTTTAAAATTAGTATTTTATGTTTTTTAATGTTTTATCTTAAGAATGTCTAATCCAGTGTTACAAAGTTAAGTGTGTTGGCTATCCCTCCTAATTTAACCCATTATCATAAAGATAATAATTTAATAAAGAGTCAGGTGACTCACCTAGCAAATGATCAGAGAGAGTTGCATTGAGCTGTTCAGGGGAGAGCCAGCGACAAAGAGCTCCCAAACACCCAGCCACCGCGGCACGGGTGGCATCTTCAGAGTAGCCAAGCATACTCGTCAAGGTCACATACACAGACTTGCGCAAGGATTCGGTCATCTTGTCTCCCGCAGGGCTGATAACACCACGCAGAGCTTGTAGCATGGTTTCTCTGGAATAATAAGATCATCTAAGAACTAGCCCGGTTACCTGCTACAGTAGCTGCATAGTCTAAGGCATCACTCTCGCAATAGACTGGATTGCCGATGACAGGGATATCGAGGTTAAAGTCCAGGTCGGGTGTACTAAGGGTGGTTTTTCAATGGTTTTCCATTCCCCCTCCATGCAAATGCAGGTACACTTCCTCTAAATTCAACTCTAGTCATTAGCATAGTTATTACACCTTTAGGGGTGGTCGGGCATCTAAAAATCGTGAAATGTTGGGCAAGTATTTTTTATGCTGATATTTCCATCGGGCATCTCAAGAACTTGGTAGGTATATAATACCATTTTAGCACTAACCTCTAATTCAAATTTTGAAAAAAATAGTGTTTAACTGATATTCATAGTTGTTCAATTCAACTAATATTTAACAAAAAAAATATTTTTTATTAATTCGTAAATTATTATGTTTGCTTTCAACAAAACTACGATAACGTTTCTCACAGGTTACAAGTCTAAAACATAGAGAAATCAAGATTCCTACGATTTAATTTTCTCCGCCAATGCTAACAACATACCAAATTCAACATTTCCACATTGAGATTTTCAGGCCCTATGATTGTGAAAACTTAATTTAAATTAATTTTATTTAGATTTCTTTAATTTATTATTACTAGCCATATTTGTTAGGATATAAATAGAGAAGTACACATCAAATGAACATTAGATAGGAAAAGGCCATTTTTTTTCCATCTTTAAAAAAAAATTAAATTAGAATGTTAAACTTATAATTTGAAATGTTAAAGGCCTGTGACAAAGTTGTTTGTAAAATGAAATGCCCGACCGAATTTGCCCGTGCCCGAGTTTGATTTTGTAATGCCTGCCCAATACAAATATTTGCTCCCCGGTTAACCTTAACACGTAGTAAAACATGGGGCTAAAAAAAATTGCCCTGTATGTCTTCAATATTGTTTAGTGTTAGTGCACAAACGATTAGAGACCTAGGCCCAATCTTACAATGTCATGTTATTCTAATGATTAGAGCTTAACATAGGTTAAGTGATTACAACCACTATTTTTGGTTTTACAATGTTTGGTTAGCACTAATGTTCACGTAAATGTGCTCGTAAAGTAAGTTAACGTGAGGTTTACCTTCAGGTTAACAAACATAACGTCTACATTAACGTTTAACACTCCGCCATATTGTTTTCAAGGCAATTGTTACTAAAGTTAGCTTACATTTATTTTTTATTATGAAATGGGTGATTTATTGTTTGATTATGATGACTTTGAAAATGAGTTTCAAGTTCTAAGGAACCCAAGACTTTATAAAGACCGAAGAAATACAGTAATTGAAAAGAAATAACTTCCTGAAATTTTGAATAAGGAAGAATCATTTTACGTTTTTGTTTAAACAAAAATAAAGTTTTAGAAATTCTTGAAGTGATTGGACACCAATTAGAATTGTTTATTTTAAATCGTTTGTTTGTATTTATCTATTAATTCAATTAGCAAAATTTCCTCTTCTTTGCTAAAATTTAAATTTCATGTTTATTATTTTCAACATACATTTTACCATACAAATAAATATGATAAAAGATAGCAGATAATCTTAAACAGTCTTAATAAACTGGATTTGCTTTGATCGATTTGTTTTCATAACAGTTCCATAGACGATGTAATGACTTGCTTATATTTTCTATGGTAAAATTAAGTCAATCAAAAGCTTTGAAACAAATCTAATCCTCCGAGAAAGTTAACGATTAGAACTAATGGAAGGCCCCCTTTCGTAATTTGACGAGCACATAAAAATAGTATTGCAATAAACAACGCCAAGTTTAACCAACGGTTAGACTTAACAGACAGTTAAGTTACGAGGACTTTAACGAGACGTAGTAAAATTGGCCCTTAATCTAGATAATTAAAGGGAATTTGATGTGAAAGGTGAAGTTTTTAAAGATTGCCAGTGTCCCTTATGTTGGACTCAAAACCATACAACAGTTTGTCTGCTGGTAATTTAACTTGCCCAGAACAACTTTTTCAAAATCACCTTGCCGGAGCTCAACAAGGTCTCTCATCTGTACACATGAGGTCCAATATAACACGTCAAAAAGTTTAGTTTGAAGCATTCTCTCAGCTTGTGACCCACCCACAATTCCAAACTCTTCCCACTACTATGAGTGTTTCTCAAGTGACCTTCAATGTTTTTGAAGGGAAGGATAAGGAGATGTCTGGAGATTGGAAAAGATTTATCTGTTTTTAGGAACTACTCGTGAAGGAAATCCTTATATTATTATTATTAGCACCGCGTCTTACTACCCGTTTGGGTTATACACACTTACGCTAATGTGCAATGGTAGGGTGATTGTGAGATGAAAATGGAGAACCTACAGTTTAACATGGAATCCGAACTATGGTGGAGGCCTGGCATTCCTCACATTCACAAGTTGTGATTAATACACGTCTTATCAGAGGTGAAGGAAGGGTTTGGCAATCAGATAAATCTGTGCCGGGACCGAGAATTGAACCCCGGACCCCCAGCACAGAAGTCTGACACTTTACCCCTAGACCACCAGGTCACCGAAATTCTTATAAAGTGAGGAGTGGGAAGGTGTCTTTCTTCCACCCCTCCTATGGTTGGTATGATAGCAGTGTGACCAGCCAAACTATATTTTAAAATTAACTGTTTTCTGGATCCCCATATATTAATTATACTATCTGACACGTTAACTCAGTCGGTAGTATGTCTGCCTTTGAGCTAAGGGTCCAGGGTTTGATTCTCGGGATGACCAAATTTTTTTATCATTGGTGAAATATGGGTTTACCCTTTTATATTGATAAATTAACAGCCAGGGACTGGATGTTGTGCCTGTCCTAGTCTTAAGTTAGATTATAAGGTATATGAAGTTATGACAGGTCTAGCCAGCTGGTAATGGAAAAATATATGGCTTGAATAAAAAACTGACCCAGACCACAGGGTGGGAGCAGTAATGGATGTTAATTATACTACAAACAGTTTTTTATGAAAAGATGCAACCAGTTTAAAGATGCATACACATTCTGAAAAGATGTCACTCTATAGAAGGGTTAAAGGAATTCAGCCTAAGGCAATGGGCTATTAGGTAGTGTGATCTAAGTTTGATTTCAAAGAGAACATATTGAGCCATTAAAAATTGCCTTACGTGAGTACAGTGTAAAATTGTTCATCTCCCTATAACATAATTGAATTCTCGAGAATACACATAGCCATAACTTAACTTTGGCTAAAGATGGGTAGAAAGACTACATAAGAAAACACGGTGACCTTGAGAATTGAGATTAGTATGCTCAACAGGGACGTATGTGGTAAACAAGATTCTCAGTGGAAGAAAAGTGTTAAATTTACAAATGTAAATAAACACTGCATATATTTTTAAAATGAATAAGTAAAAATTTCAGAAATTTGATAAGATTTCTTGACTTTTTCCTGATCAAGCAAACTCCCTGACATTTCTTTTTTTCCCGTGTCGCTGGGACACCCCGGATAAGGATAACTACGCTCCCTATAAGAAAGAAATAGTATAGAGCTACAGTGTCACCTGGCTTAGATTATCTCTATGTTGATGTTTGAATATACACTAAGCCCTTCTTCCTCTCTTAATGATACATCCCCAATCAGTCCATCACTTTAACGTGTATTTTCTTTGACCTTTCTTCAGTGTAGTTATGTACCTCCTAAGTGAAAATAAGTTTTTTTAAAAGGTTATATACTTCACAATAGGGGTGTTCAAAGTTTCCCATTTTCAATTTAAAGCAAACTCGAATTAATTATATGAAATAGTCTCAATGCCAGATAGAAATTTGAATATTTTTAGTTGTTTTATGGTTTAGAGAAAAGATTGTCAATTTGCTTATTTTTATAACCTTATGCACTAAAATAATTTAAGAAAAAGTTTTATTTCATTCATAACAGCATGCAATTCCATTACTTTAGATTTTTTCCATATGAATATTAATTCTTAATGTACACTTCGTTTACCCTGAAAGGTAACATTCTTATCTTGACGGAGAACACTATGAGCTTATATTATAGGCTATACTATTGTGGAATAATGCAAAGTAAGCTTGCTGCCTCAGAGGGTAGACAAAAGGTACATCGCCGCTCAGAATAAAAAGTACACATAATTCGAATATTTTTGTTGGCAACACTTCATAATTGTCAAAGCCGATATTTTTTTTAAGCCAAGACTTGAGATTCGAAGCTTTTTGTGCAACCTACTTTACAGATCATGAAAAAGTTGGGAACCAAAATAGAAGCTTAGCTTAACCTTTTGGAGAATCTGGTCTGATAATCTTTAGTTTTGATCAAAATAAAATGAGATGAAGATGATAAAGTTTACCTGATGGCAGGATCATCTGCCGCTCTGACACCAGTGTGTAGCTCCATAAAGAGAGGGTCGGCCTTGGTATGTATCACAATCAGATGACTGAGAGCGTTGGCAGCCTTAATGCGCACCTGCCTGTTAGAGTCGTTCAGGGCTTTGAGGAACGTAGTTTGGAGTTGTGGTAGAAATTGCTTCAACATTACACCAACCTGAAACACATTATGTTTTGTTTCCAGTATTTTGCAGGTACATTTTCAGATAAATTGATAGTAGTGACATTTCTAATAAATCAATAGCTGACAAAAATAAAAATAAAGTAAATTAGCGTCTGTTAAGTGTTTTTCTTCTCTTTTTCCTTCTTTTTGTTTGATATAGGCAACAATGCCCAAATATAGTTTTATTTGTGTTTCAATGATTGTGTGACTTTTTATTCTATAGAACAGGGGTCAGCAAACTTTTTGATGGTGTATCAGTTTAAAAAATAATTTAGTGGGCTGGTATGAAAAATTTCAACTTTAAATTTCTTAAATATTAATTAAATTGAATATTGAACAAGCCTAAACAAATACTAGAAAACTGTAGTCTTCAAAGTTCACAACTAAAGCACAAACATATAATTATGAAAATTTTGGGGTACATCATTCCCCTTCTTCGGCAGAAGATATTAAAACAGAGAATGAACTATGGCAAGCTACGACAGGCTTAGCAAGTTGGCAGAGAAAAATTTATGGTTTATATCAAAAGCTGACTAGCCACAGGCTGTAAAGAGTTACACATTTTTTGGGCATCCTCTCTTTTTCCATCCTCATTATATGACGATACCATCTCAGTCTTGCTTCCTCTACTATCTCATGTACTCCCTGTACCCCCTCTGTTTCTCCTCACAACAGCTAACATGCTCCTCAAAAACTTCAATCCTATGACCTCCACTTTCCTAGTCTCTCTTACATTAACTATCCATGTTTCTGTTGCATGTGTTACAAACGGCCTGTAGATTACTTTCTACACTTCAAGGACACTTCTCTTCGTCATCTGTCTCTTACACACCTATAGAACAACTCCTTAACATTGAGTAAAAGATATTCCTTTCAGACTTTGCAGACATTGTTCATAACTATTATAACAGCCACCCTAAAATTATTGGCGTTTCCACACAATTGGAACAATTTGTTCTTATACCCATTAGTTAATGTCTATTTTTAATACAATGGTTTGATAAGTGGGCCGGATGGGATGTGGCTTGCGGGCCATAGGTTGCCGACCTGTGCTAAAGAAGATAGAAGAAAGGAAGATGTCACCTTTATACATTGGATTCTTTCCACATTTTCCCCTTTTCCCTAGGTATGCTTCCTTCATTCAATTTCTTTTATGATTATCAATTTTAATTAGTATGAATCTATTTAGCAAATAAAATATAATTACATAAATGTTTAAATTTGCTATCAATCAATAAATTTTTTCACACTTTTAAAGTATCAAGCCATTTAAATACACAAGTCTCTTAAATATTTTGAATGAAAGAGAGTTAAAATGACAATTTTTTTTGGCACCATGTCTTACTACCCATTTAAGTTATACACCTATGTACTAATTACTCTAATGTTTGAGGGATGAGGAAGATTGAATTTAGAGAAAGTGTATACAAATTTAGGAAAAACCACCTTCAGTTCAGTATACCTGACTGAGAATGATCCCCAATCTTTGTATCATCAGCAGTATAGTCTATTGCAAGGGTAACACCTAAGACCATGCAGCCACTGAAGTGGGTAAAAATGACAAATCAGACTTTTTATAAAAAATCAGACTTTTTATAAGGACTTAGGCTATTTTGAAACATTAATTACAGCAATTGTGCAGAAAACTTCTTGATTTAATCACTAATTATATGGTTCAATTAGATAAAGATCACAACATTACACATTAATGATCTGAATCCTGAACTTCTCTACCTTTGCAAGGAGCAATGCTAGTGTCTCAAGGACAGCTGCCTTAACATTCCAGTTGAAGCGATCCCCGAGGATACGGATAAGAGGCCCGGTAATTTGAACCACAGAAGGTTGGAGGGCCTCGGCGCTCGTGAGACGGATCACTTCCCCCAGTCCTTGGGCAGCCTGCTCCTTCACCTCAGGTAAGCCATTCAGGATTGCCTCGCGGAACAACGGCAAGATGGGAGTAATTCCCTGAAACATGGTTTAAGAAGAATAAATACTTGCTAAATTGCATTTCAACAGGAAAAGACATGAGAAATTTAAACATCTCTGTGAATGTGCATCAGTTAGTATTTGTTCATACCTTTAAATTAGGGATGGAGGTGAATGACATTTTTATATCAGGACAGGAAATGAGTCAAAATATCAGGATCGGAACGAGATATTATAAAAATGTCGCTTTAGATTAATTCTAGACTAAAAATATACATTTTTTATACTAATACGATAATACTAGTAAAATCTATGACATTATTAAATATAATACAAATTATATCTCATAAAAACATAATTTAAATAGGGGTGTGCGAATAGCATTTTATATTGAAACAAATAGCTAAATTTTGAAGAAATAATGAATAATACTAAGCGAATAATTAATTTTAACATATTATATTTATTAGTTAATCTCTTTTGAAAATCGTGTTTTATATTTAACTACCCATTGGAAGAGTGCAAAATAAAATAACATATTTGCCCTTCTTTTATGTTCTCTATTTTAACACCTTTTAAAGGCTATCTAGGTTTGAAACACCTTAAATATTCTTTAGGTCTAAAACCCCTTAAAGGTTATCTAGGTTTGAAACCCCTTAAATATTCTTACCCCTACTTTAAATAAAATGACACACATTTCCATCAATTTGAAAAACAACACAAAAATTTTACATTTTCAAATAATTAATCATCTATCACAGTTTCAAATACCTTAGGTAGACAAAATCCTGGAAGTAGATCTTGTCCCTTGAGATCACTAACAGCAAACCTCACTGCTTGCCTTATGTCACTGACATGTGCCGTCTGTTGATTCGAGTCCAGCGTCTGAGTGCAATCACATTATTTCACAGTTATAAATTATGATTAATAATCTTTCATTCATATGAGGTATTTAATGTGTACTTTCTGAACCAATTAATTATTTCAGCACAGGACTTATAAACTACTAAAACAGACACAACGTCCAGCCCCCAGCCCCTAGCCGTTAATTCATCACTGTGAAAGGGGGAACCCATATTTCTCCAATGATCATTTTTTTTTGCCATGGCGGGAATCAAACCTGGGATCTTTAGCTCAGTAGACAGACATGTAACAGACTGGGCTAAAGTGTCAGACTATGATTAATAATATTATGATAAGTACATCTAGTAAATAAAATAAGTTTGATTAAAATTAAGAAGTATAAATTAAAGTTCCTAGTAAAAAAGTGAGTCTAAATAAATTGTAAAACAAGTTGCATAATATATTAAACTTAGTTTTAAAACTCAAAGCATGCCTAGAATTTTAAAAACTTATATAAAGTTAAAAAATCTCAAAATTCCTAAGTCTCAAAAGATTGAAAAATTGGATATTGGCCTACCTTGGTGACGGCGTTAAGAGCTTCCCAAGCCATCTGCAGCACCTCCTTGTTGGAGTCGGTGAAGAGGTGTATAAGGCCACGTAACAGCTGCGGGACATACTGCGAGTAGTCAGCGTGTGTGTGCCGGCAAAATGCACACAGCAGTGTGATGGATGATCGTCGAACATCGACATTGTCGGACTTAGTCGAATCCATCAGGTTGTCCATCACTGTACGGACACCCACTTCATCAGACACCGACAACACCACAGCTTGGCAGTACTCGAGCTCCTGCCAGACACAACACGACATTTTCTCTTTTGATCAACACAAACAAAATGAACGAGGAGATATAAAATTCTAGCTCTTAAAGAAAAAACATGTTTTCCTTTTTGTGATATAATTGTATGTACGAAAGATGGACAAACCAACATTTCCAAAGGTGTGTTTTTATAAATATATATATATAGGTATATATATATTTAAATTTAGTTAAGGTAATTAATGTGCACTTTCACAACAGGCTAATCATAATAGCACATGAGAATTTCTAAGAGCAAGAGCGAAATGGCCTACCAATTTTGCTGTAAAGGTATTTTCACATACCTTCCAGGGTTCTTTTACATTATAACAATATTTGCCCCGCGGTTGGGCATCAACTATAGTGATATTCGATTTTTGATGATGATGCGGTGTTGACTCGTGAGCAGTAATTATAACGATACCGGGTTTTATGATGATGATTCGTGCATGCCCTACTACGCACTTGTTCACGGTTATGTGATGTGATTTTATGTAATTCTTATTCTTATGAAATGAGTAAAACTTTTAATGTTGCACACAATTTATTTAGATGATTACACTTTCAGTAGGTAATGTAGATTTGATATTAAAGTGATTAAAGGTTTTTTTTCATATTTACGAACTGACGTGCAAATTCAGAGCTTGTGCAGTTCAAAATTATGTTTTCTGTCTGAAAATTACTATGTTTTGTGTGATATTACTAGTTTTTCTGTGTGGATTTATACGCACAAGCTGATTATATATGACCAACCTCTTGCTTCTTGGACCCCTTGACAACAGTGTTAAATCTAAATAAGAGGAGAACTCCTGGCAACCTGATTTTGTGAAGGCTAGCTTCCTATTGGGTAAAGGGAGCTAGCATGTCCCCTGATTTTCAAATAAAACGAAGGAATTTTTTAAAGAAATAAATAAATAAAGGAAGAAAGTTTTAAAACACAATACATTGAAATTACTTCCAAAAACGCGTGGTTCTCCATGGATGAAGTATTAAAAGGAAACTTTACATACAGCTTCTTTAAAGCTTCATCCATAACTTTTTGAATAAATGAGAGGGGTCCAAAACAGTATAATTACAACATGCCACAATTGACATGGGAACGACAGCATTACTTCCCCTCTGAAGGAAGTTGGTTGTACTGAGGATTTTTATCCCTAAAGAAAAATGAGTCAACCTCGGCTGGGTTTGAACCCATGAAAATCGGGTCCTAAGGCAAGCAATTTACCCCAAGACCACCAAGATCAACTACTTAAAATATTAAAATGGCTATCAAAAGATATTTAAAGTTTATTGTAAGATTTCTGAATTCATAATATGCGCAAGATAATTTTTTTTAGCAAAATTGACTAAGCTTTTAAATAAGAAGCATGGTCCATTTTATTGCTTTAAATGCAAATGAACTATAGCAGCATTCCAAGGGCATAAAAATATGTTCCCTCAGCATGATAAATTTATTTCCTCCAGACAAAGAATATTGTTAAAATAAGTGTTTGAACTGACTATTTTTGTTTCTAAAGAAATGACTGACTGGTGGGAGCAGGCCTGCTTGGAAGAAAAGGAGAGATGGTTGTTAGCTACGGTTCAGACCATGGCGGGTGCCTAGATTTGGTTATATATTAGTGAGCAAGTTCCCACCTACGAAGATGAGAAGCAGTGCAATCATTGTGGAGGGCTTGTATTACTCTATTACTATGACATCGCTCACCACCCAATATAATGAAGGACCAGACAAACTCAGATTTATACTAAACACATGTTTTGATACCAACCACAGCAACCCTACAAACCAGTAGCAATTCATGGCCAAACACATAACAGATTTTGACTCATGCTATAGTAATAGAGCTATACGAGCCCTCCCCAATAGTTGTGATGCTTCCCAACTTCATAGGTGGGAACTTGCTCCCAAACATATTATCAAATCCAGGTATCACTCTGGTCTCAACCTTAGATAATTTTCTCCCCCTTTTATTCCAAGCAGGCCTTCTCACACCACTCAATCATTTCTTTAAAAACAATAATAATAAATGATAACTGATAATTTATTAATTCAGTAAATAAATGTAATAAAAATACAACATTCTATCCATCTACCAAGAGTCAAAACACAAGTATGAACAGGCAACTACAGAATCCAAGAAGAAAAAATCAAGAAACATGCAAGAACAGTATCTAAGTGACCATGATCTACATCTAGTGATGCTGTTATAGTCCAGTCTGTGTTTTACTCTCTTCTGCTGTAGAAGGGGTGATGTAACCTGAAAATTTCATAATTTTGTGTTCTGTTGTGTTTTTAGTTGAACTTTGAGGTCTATAATTATTTGTAAAGTAGTAGGACTTGCCCTTCTATCCTCTTTTCACTATTTAATTGAAAATATCCGTTTGGCACCATTTTTCCATTTTTTTTGTGTTTACAATTTTAGCCATAAATTTTCTATTTGTTGCACTATACCACTTAAATAAGAGTTTTGTTATTATTTTTTTTAGCAAAGAGGAATATTTTATTTACAAATTTTTTCATACCCAAACTTTCTAAATGACAAAATTGTATAGTTGTATTTACTAAAAATCAAGGTTTCTAATGAAAGAGGACAGAGTGAGGAGTGGTGTTAACAAATAGAAGTACCAACAAATTTGGCTTAGATAAAGAACAAATTAATTTCATGGACAGTTGATACAGTTAGAGAACCTATGTAGCTAATAACCTGTGCTTCCCGAGGAGTGCCAAGTGACGCGGACAGGGCTGCCAGAAGGGCAGGGAGGATCTTGTGCAGATATTTGGTTAGGGCCTCCCCAGCCACAGAGGCGAGGATAGACAAAGCCTTTGTGTTGACACGAGGTGGTGCTATGAGCTGAGGGACGAGGTAGGGGAGGACCACCCGTGACTTGATGGCCATCACCTGCCGCAAACCGTCCAAGGTAGATTCTGCCACTGCCGGATCTGGGTCGTTCTGAAACACGAGTGACAGAGGAGATTACACAAAGTTGGCTCTGTCTGGTCTTGAAGAGCAGAGTAATGTTATACAGTTGTAGTGTTGAGAACTGAAGTGTTAGTTCAACCCATCCACATCAAAATTGATATTGGTTTCACGAAATACAAGGTTCAGCCACTTATACATTTACTAATCTTTGTTTGTAACTATAGTTTAATAAACAAGGTTTTATTGTACTTGCCGAGACAATGTTAAAAATTTGAGAACACATTTTATATACAGCTCCAAATTTTATTAAACTATGCTTTTGAATTAAGAAACCAGCTACCCACAAAGGTGGATGGCTGAGTAATCTAAGGTTTTACACTCGCATTTACATTTTGCCACCGTTCGTAATCAGGCCCGAGTTCGAATCCTGGTCAAATTCACTGGCACTAGTTAAACACTTTAGCACAATCGGTAGAGTGTGAGCGAACTGAGATATGGGTCTGGGTTACATTCCTAGGATGATCTGAGATTTATATTTGGTAAATTGTCAGATAGGGGACTGGATGTTGTGTTTTCTTAGTATTAGAGTAGTTTGTAAGTTATGTGTTGATATAATCAGCGTGTTCGAAAAGTACATCTACCTAATACAAAATAACTATCTGAGGTTGATTTTAACAAGTTATTTTTCCATAGTTTCAGGAAAATAATGGTGCACATACTCTTAGCCACTTTATTCCATTAAATTATTGATTTAAATCAGTGTAATTATCGGTATTTTAATTTATAAAACTATTGTGTATTAATTTATTATTATTACTATTATTATTATTATCGAGTTTTAGCTTTTACTATAATAAATATGAATTAGGTAATTGCTTATAAAAGTACATACACATTCACATGTAAATAGCGAATAATTTTGTATAAACTTATGTACTTGGGAAGACCATCTTTGAACGGATTTGATCTCCAACCTATTCATTGCAGGTGACAGTGTACAGTGTATATTAAAAGTGGCATTAATATAATAAACAGAATAATAAACAATTCTTGACAACCCAAACTTCAAATTGATTGCCGTAGCGTGTTTAAAGTTTGTAGGCTATAATTTGCTAAATTTGAATGTAATAGTAGTCCATATGTTTCGAATTGGTGAGATCTAGCAACTGAGCGCTCCATAAGACCTGTACTGGAGAGTAAGAGTGGAACGGACTATAGAGTCTGAGTCAGGCACGCTAGACAAGTCCTAGCTCTGGCCGTCACATTTTAATGTTATCTGGTAATAAACAAAATCAGTTGAGAATTGCTTCAGTGGGTGAATAGTCTAAGGTGTCACTCCCGGCTGGGTGTACTGAAGGTGGCTTTACCTTTACACAAGTGTAGTGTAGTACATGCATCAATAAGGGAAAGAATCTATTTCGTCAAGCTGCGACAGTTTTTAAGTTACAACAGTGGTCTGGAACCTAACCTGTTTTAAGTGTGAAGTATGCCTGTATGTGTTTAACCCAAATTAGTAGTAAGATGAGGTTCTAAGAAAATCAGTTGAGAATGATTCTAAGTATTTGTATTTGGAGAAGCACGGAACATTTGTGAATCAGTGAACTTGTCTGAGCTATCACAATAATTATTGATGATTAAAGATAGAAACATTCTTTGAGTATTATTATGTGTTTTCCTTAAACTCCAATATAGCTATCAACATAATGTGTATTGTGTAAACTATGTGCAAATTATGTAATATGATAGCTTATATGTTCTGATAGAATCTCTAAAAACTTTGATCATTTCATGACAAAAAAATGTAATATCTAAAGCTGTTGGACTATTATTAATAGTAGTTATTTTTAATACAAGGCATAGGCTGATATCTAAATTAATGACACTTATTGCCTTTTTTTAATATGAGAAAAACAAGTAAAACTAAAAGCTAATGCAATGATAGAAAATATACACATGTTTCCAAATAATATTCATTTAATAGGGCCCACCTAATACTGAGGAAGATTCCCTGTGGCAATGATATATTGAAGTTTTTACACCATCTTTTAATCTTTTACATACTTAATTTTATATCATTTCACAAAAACATGTTTTAGAGCTGAATTTAAAAAGTGAACAAGCAATTTACCAGCTGGCTCAGCATAGCAGGCAAGATGTCGTCGAGGGCACGGACCCCAACAGTAGAGTGTAAGCTGTCAAAGGTCTTGGCGGCAGCCTGCCTGACTTCGGGCAATGGGTCACAGAGTGCTCTGCGCACTGTTGGTACCAGACTGTTTACAAATGTCAGCACCATGTCCTTGCTAGTTGACGCCATGATCTCAGACAGTCCAATGCACACGCCTTGTCGCTGGTCCGGTTGATCAGACTCCAGGCCCTTCTCTAGGATGGGGATGATCTCAGGGAGAACTCGTTCCCCGAGCTTCCTCACCAGATCGCCAAGCGTGCGTGCCGCCACCTATGGGTACACATCCATTTTGCTGCTTTATGTTCACAACAACTTGGGAGGGCCAGTCGTGCAGTTGTGCTAGCTTAGACCACAGCCAAGTTTCAAACCTAAATGACTGCACTCAGCTGGTGATAACATTTCTAAATCTTGTAAGATGAAAATATTATATCTCTAATTTAAAAGAACCATCTAAACCATTTAAATTTTACTTAATTTAAGGTGGGATTGTAGGAGATGCAAGAAAAGTGTAATATTTTTGCATTTTTTAGAGCAAAACTTTTTTATTTGCCAAAATAAATAAAATTTTGTTCCTGTAGCAACATGGATTTTGATTTTCTTCATATGGTGGTATCAATAGTTCTAAAATATCTATCCTGAGCATAGTGGCATTAAATGAGAAACTTTTTAAATGAAGAGAAAAGGTTGACATTAAATTCCAGGACACCCTTGACATTTATTCAAGAAATGGTGAGATTACCATGTGAAGAAAATTAAACTTTATGTTTCTACTGGGACAAAATTTTATTTCTTTTGGCCAAAAAAAGTTTAAAATAAAAACTGCAAAAACACTTACCTTTTCTCACTTCCCTTACACTCCCAAATTAAAAGATGGAAATATTAATAGATGGGTACACTGTTTAACTATAAACTATACCCCTCGACACTTGTAAAAATAAAGCCCATTGGCAAACAATTACTTTTGCGTGGAGCTAAGAAGATGATAGTAAGCACAAACTGGTTTGATAATATTTTAGCAAACAATAACAGCTTTTAGCATTCTATAGATGAAATTGTAAAATAATATAAATTGATAAAAATAAATAAACAGAAAAAATAAATTGCTAGGTGTAAATTTTATGAAGCAAGGAAAGAGGAATAATGTGGTTAAAAGTTCAATGCACAAAGGTGACATCTTTATTCTTTGGCAGAAATAGTTTATTATTATTATTATCATTATCATTATTATTGTTGTTGACATGGTTGTTATTGTTGTTATTATTATTATTATTATTATTATTATTATTATTATTATATTGTTGTTATTAGCAGTCTAACGTGGAATCCGAACCACGGTGGAGGCCTGGCATTCCACACATTCACAAATTGTGATTAATACATGTATTTTCAGAGGTGAAGGAAGGGTTTGGCAATCAGATAAATCTGTGCTTGGACCGAGGATTGAGCCCCGGACCCCCAGCACAGAAGTCCAAAACCTTACCCCCAGACCGCCAGGTCACCCAGAAATAGTTAAACACACACTTAGACACAAATTTTAAAACAAAGTGAGAAATATTTAGGCATTGTTGCCCTTATAAAAAAAAGTGAGAGAGAGTGTACTACATGCCAAAGTATAAAAACTAAACACTGAGTTTAAATGTGTGTATGAAATTTTCTCCCAAAGTAGATAGAAGAAAGATTTCACTTTTGTGCAATTAAGTCTATCAGCAATTTTTTTTACTCTTCATTTGGTGGAAAGCTTGCTTCGCTCAATCTTCAATTAAATATATCTTTCCTTATTTATAACTATTTCCATATTTACAAAATCCTTTAGCTCCTGGGCCTCTTCATTACTAAACATAAAATGTGTTTTTAATAAATTCATTGATTAACTAATGGAGCAACCGTTTTAAAAGTTTATTGATCCATTCATAAAGATTTTTGATATGATTCTGGGTTAAATTTCAAGTTCTTATAGCAGACAACTGTTAATTCATATTACTCTATGTACATCATTTACAAACGTTTAAAAAAAGGTGATATCTTTCATCAAAGACAGGCTAATTTTTTTTTTATCATATTCATATTTTATGAAATACATTTAAAAAAAATCAAAACCTCATTTAAGTCTCAAATAAATATATTTATTTTATAAAGTAAACATGACAGTGTAATACCATCCTAATCAAATAACTTAAATATGGGGATTGTAACCTGTCGCTTGTCGTAGCTCGTGCTGGCTAGGCACCCCAGAAGGAGACTGAAGAGTGTAGGCAGGATCTCTCTGAGGGTACGAGGAGTATTTGTTACCACCACTTTCCACACATGCAAGGCTGCCTGACGCACCATTAGGGCCACATCAGATCGGCCCATGTACAAGCCAGCGAGGACGCGGTTCCGCCGGCCACCACCCAGAGCATCAATTATAGCCTGCACAACAATACATAGAGTATGTTACATTATATAATATATCATCATCATGCACAGTTGCTTGCCACTGGCAGGGTCTGTCTCAAACATAAGCCTTTCCATTTACTTTTGTTCTCCCACCACCTTTCTTCCTTCCTGCCGGCCCAATCCACTCCTCTCCTCCGCACTCCCTTTATCTACTTATCCCTGGGTCTTCCTCTTGCCCTCCACATCCATTTTGAGCATCCTTATTGGAATCCTTCCCTCTTCCATCCTCTTCACACGTCCATCACCCCTCATTCTTACCTTCTCTATCCTATCCTGCAGGGGGTTACATTATAATGAAATGAGGGAAACAAAGACATTGAATGTGAGAGAGACAAGGAAAGTGATGGCCATGGGAAGAGTATTTGATGAGCATGATAGCTGTCACGAGGATAAACATGATTAGAAAATGAATTTGTGTTGGCAAGAGTTGGAGTACAGGGGGTTCATAGGTTTGGAGAGGAAGGAAGAGTGAGATGGTATGGTCATGTAATGAGGATGAAAAAGGAAATAATCCCAAATAGAATGATGGAGATAAAGTTTGTAGGGAAAAAAAAATTCAAGAGAATGCAAGAAAGGAAAAGTAAGAAGCAGATAACAGCAAGTGTGTGTGATTGAGAGGAGAGTGATGGTAGCAAATAAAGAAGGAAGAATGGTGGAAGAAAAGAGGAAGATGGAGGCATTTTACTTAAATGATCCGGCCACATGCTGAAAACAGTTGATTATGATGATGATTACTCAAAGAAGGGTACATACCCTGCTTTCCTAGACATATCATACTCCAATAATGATTATTGATTCTTAACGCACCTGGTGTGACTGCTCAGTACCAAAGTTATCATCTTCGTCTGCTGTTTCTGTGCTCATCTTCCCTGAAACTCCAGATATCCTGTATAGCAGGTCTCCTAGCAGCTGTACAGAGCTGGAAATAAAACATGCACCCAAACGCTGCATTACTATTAAATCAACTCTAACATTTCGCTCGAGTTGTATACATAGAAGAAGGTACAGGGAAGGATAGAAACATAAAGAGGACCACAGTATGGAAAGAGAAACTCAGTTCATACGTTTTCACTGCAGCCTCTGAACAGAGCTAATGGTTGCCGCTTAAGAAAATTAATCACTACCCACCAACCCCTGGACCCAAATATAGTCATATAGAAACTTTTCAGAAGTGTGAAATGTGTATTGAAATTAAAAAAAAAAAAAAAAAAA